>JAQFYC010005150.1:0-15154 GCA_034694165.1 Tomocerus mixtus
GAATATTTCCTAAAGTTTACGTCTAAAAATGTTCTGGTTTTTTGTAGAAGGTCGGGCATCAATTACCTTATTAAATATCATACGTTTTTTTACCATCCCTAACATCGCGAAAAACAACTGTCTGCATAAGAGCACCTTACACAGGGA
The DNA here is from genome assembly GCA_034694165.1 of Tomocerus mixtus. Taxonomy (NCBI): domain Eukaryota; kingdom Metazoa; phylum Arthropoda; class Collembola; order Entomobryomorpha; family Tomoceridae; genus Tomocerus; species Tomocerus mixtus. The sequence goes on from JAQFYC010005150.1 coordinate 148, forward strand.
ATTACCCGATACATAATAACTGACTTTACCTAATGCTTTGCCTATAGTAAAGTAATTTTGATATTGCAGTAATATATTAATTGCACATCCATCGCTTACTCATACAAAGGTAGTAAATATAAAAATATAGCTAAGTAAAGTACCTACGTAGCTTATAAAATGAATATGAACGTAGCTGACCGAAAAAAAGGAAACACAGATACCTTAAGAGGCATGCTGCTACAGACACTTCATCAAACGCAATGATATCTTTCAACCTAAATAAAGGCACAATGAGATAATCAAAATCAAATCATAAGTAAAGTAAGTAAAAACAAATTCACACTTTTTTAGGCTACAACAAACTACAACTACAGATTCTCTACTTTAGTAATTGTTAGTAATGCCATTCCATAAAATATCATCACAAATATTCTCATAAACAATGAAAACTGCAATACAAACCATATAAACGCTACACACGTTATCTATCATTAACTAATTAGATAATTCGTAACAACACTACATAATGCTTTAAATATTATTTAAATGCCTACTTATTCAATAAGAGGTAGTAGTTTTAATTAGTGCGTGACACGGAGTCTAAGTTAATCAATAATTAAACTGTCTATTGAAATATTTTGAATAATAATATGATGAACGATGACCTCAATTCTGTAGAAATAGCAGCATGAATGCAATTATTCCGAAATGTGTGAATACTTTTAGGAAACAAAGATGACGGGTGTTGTAATTCCGTAGATAAATAAAACTAAAAGATCAGGTCAAAGCGTCCTTATGTTCTGACTCGCTAATGGGACTTGAATAAATACAACTTCAACTTCATGCATGAATGAGGCGCACGGCTCACACCACCGTCGGAAAGAGCATCTATGGCGTATAAATTCTGGATATAACAATTGGTATAACGAGTGCTTATCCAAAATAAAAATTAGGTTAAGTTTGCAAAAGAAGGAAAATACCCATCAAACTATTTGTTTTATAGCAACCCTAACAGTTACAGAAGAAATCAGAAAAATGGTTTACAGCATTCGAAAGTGCTCTACGTTGGATTAGATATTACAATTTCTGGCTGGCAACCTTTACATACAAAGTGAAAATAAATTTAGACAAATTAATTTTAAAAGGCTTGAGACTCAAAATTTGAAAAATTATGATTACACTATTGCAAAGATTGTCATTATATCTTCCATATACAAAGAGACACACTTACAACTTGGCCACAGAGCTTTGCAACAAGTGCCATTGAACTTAGCTGATGTGAAATGTCGTCCGCTCATAAGTCAGTACAAGAGTGGTTTTTGTGTTAATGTGCCTTTTCTAAAATAATTTTTGAAGGCATTTTAAATACTATTTCAAAACAGGAAAAGATTTTCTAAATTTCAACGGTGGAATCCAGTCCAAATTGAAATCACAACTAAAAATGCAAGCTAAACAATGCAAATACTATTCAAAAAAGTGGCAAATATGAGATTACAAGCAAGTAAATACGTAAAATAAAGCGAGGGAAAGAATGAGCCTACAACGTGATAGATGTGAAAAATCGTCGACGTAAGGGTATCCGGACTATTGGGTCCAGCCGAAAAGGTCCAAGCCCACGGTGATATTTGTGTATATTGTATATAGTTCTAAACAGTTCATTGGATTTTGAAGTGTTTGCGTTCAACGAATTCCTGGATTCACTGTCTAGAGATAGGTCGTAGGAATTTTTGATCATTTACCAAATATAAGTTTGACAGGCAGTTCGACAGGCATACAGTTTTTCTTAAAAACTGATCTGATATTAGGTGTTAAAACTTTCAATGCCAACCTATCAAAAATTCCTACGACCTATTTCTAGATAGTGAATCCAGAATTCGTTGAGCCCAAACACTTCAAAATCCAACGAACCGTTTATAACTAGACACAATATGCACAAAATTACAATGGGCTTGGACCCTTTCGGCAGGACCCAACCAATAGTCCTGCATTCGACGTAAGTATAGTACGTAAAATACAGTACACTAATAATTTAGAATGAGGACATTTGGATTTGTACCGTTAGTTGTGTGCTGTAATCCTAATTCATATTATACTTATAGAGATTGTGATATACTTCCTCTATAAAAATATATGTAATTGAATCATAATAACTGTACTGATGATGCATATCTTATTCTGCTTTTTCATCGATGAATAGTTATCCAAATTAAATTTAGTAAATGTCGATGCCTATTTTAGAGAACTTTTATTTTAGCATTTTTCTACCATTATTAAAATGTGTGACCTCATATATTGTATATACCATAAGTCCTCTTCTACTAATGTACTAATGTACTGGGGAAACTATTGATTTACTGTGTAAATACCCATATACTCTTTCTCTCCCTCTCTCTGTAGTAATTAGATATCCCAACTTTACACTTGAAGTATTACTTGCTACAACTCCTGGACTCCTGGATTGGAATGGCGAATTAGCGAAAATGTTCCTAAGACACTAATATTGCTAGACTACCTACTGCATATAACATATTGTGAAGGAATAAACTAAATAAAGTATATTATCAATATCAATCAGAGTACAAACATAAGAAAATGTAGAATGTGAAAACTGAAATAAATGGTTTGACTACCTGATCAAAGCAATACAAAATGTTGCTCGAATTTCGTTTACCTTTTATTTGGTTGTATAAAACTGTAAATTTAGAAAAGTAAAGTAATTGATAATTATATTCGTAGGTAGGTAGGAAATTTAATATTCTGTCACACGAAAGGCTTACACTGGACAGATTTATACAGACCTGCGTTAATTCTCTTCAGCGTTGTGCTCACTAAAATTTGGCACCACGGATGGTCATAATCATATTAAAATTATTTTCAGTTGACATTTACGAAAAATAGTGAAACCTTAAAGATTGATTGTGACTGTGAAACATGAAGACTGATGGTGACATGAATGCTGAACTATAGTGATAAATAAAGTAGAGTACCTATGTTTCTCCTGAGTCAATATTTTACTAGGATCTTGATTTAGAATCTCGCTCTCTCGAAATTGATTTTCTAGTGTCTGGAACATTGTTTCTTGAATCCTGCATTTAAAATACATGGATTACATATCAATTGTCTCTAAGTAAGGGACAAGGGATTATTGCCCGTATGTAAGATATAAAATATATAAGATGATAAGATGTTCATTGAAATTGTGCGGAAGCTCTGAATATCCACAACCTTTTTTATGAGGCTAATTAAGTAAACTCATCAAATACGAGAACTGAACAATGAAATCTTTTGGAATATAATGAGGAGGTACTTACGCTTTCAAAGCAAGATCAGGGATAAGGGTTGTGGCAGGGATGAGTAGAAGACCCAGCCAGAACACAGGTGATGTGTACACCATCCACCCTACTCCACTAATTTCGGCACCCAAAGGAAGACATCGCCACACGAGACTGCCAACCACAACAATCGTTATTTACAAATAAATATGATAAAGTTCCAATTATAAGAGTTCCGACTAATAAAAACGAATAATATGTAGATGACCTACCTGTACAATATCAGAAAGATGATCCACAAGACTATGGATCCAAAAATGGCCATATGGGTAAAAATAGTCCAGGATTTGGTCTCCAAGCCCGCTTTCAGACTTACAACAACCACAACATACTAGACGGAATAATAATTTTATTAATAATTGCATTTCTTCACTTTCTTCAATAATTATTAAAGAGTTTCATACAGTATAAATAAAATTTCCCATGACGAGATATCCGCCCTCGGCACCGTGGCTCCAGACCATTCCATTAGAGTAGATCATGAAGGTCATCCAAAATAGGAACATGGAATGCAAAATAGCGTTGCCCACCCACATGAAGAATGCCTTGAGGGTGAACGTGTCATTGCTGGAGCGATAAAGAATAGGATACTTCAGCAGCATCTCCTTACTACATTTTCGTTCAAAAATACCCATCGCTATCGGCTGCGCTGCTGTAAAGAACTGAAACACACAAAGCATTTATTCTTCATGTAATCTATCAATATCTTAATTATCTAAGTACGGAGAGACTAATTACCACGCTAAACTATTTAACACGGACAACGGATTTCGGTCATTGTAATTACGTGGGTGGTCAAAATTGTGGCATGTGTCCCATTGGTTATGTGATTCCCAAAAGGATATAATTTCTTTTGAGAAAAGGGAAAATCTCAAGCACAACATTTAAAAGGGAGACTTCAGATATCATATTTAACTCTGCTACAGAGGATGCAAGTAGTCCAATGAAATGTAAAATAATATTGAGTGAGTAACACATAAGGAGGGATATCACACATAAGTAATTTACCATATTGTAGAATCCGATGGTCCATCGCTCAAAAATGATTTGTCCCGACCAGGCTGAGTAGATGGCAAACCACAATTCAATGATGTACAAGCAAATATTTTTGTAAAAACTGTAAAAAATGAGTTTACACATTCGGTCATAGTTCCACGCCCCGTGCACAAACAACAGCTTCTTCAAATAGTGAAACTGAAAACAATATTCATTTAGTTAGTGACCAATAAGTTAAAGATCTATATAGCTGGTTTACACAATCAAAAACAACATATTCCACCTTACTTCAAAAATTATATATTATTTAACGAGTCAAATAGTACAATACTATGTGAACCAGACTTATAAATACGAAAGAATACAAGCAGCAATACGGCTTTTGGTAGCAGAAGTTTTCTGCGCAATCCCTGGTATATTGGAATAATTTACCGTATGAAATTAGAAATCCAAGTACCTACATAAGGCACTTTTAAGAAATATTTAAAAATAGTGTCTATTGGAACAGCAGCGAAACGACGCCCTGCCTCAGTGTGAATATGATAGTGAAAATTCGGAGAATTGATAGTATTTTAGTTATACAAGAAAAATTATTATGTAGAACTTATTTCAGGATGACTATGCAGATAAGTCCTACTATTTAGTATTATAATACTATATTTTATATAAGTTTTCTTAGTTCATATTTGATCAGCCAAATTAATATGGCAACTCTTAACTCACACGAGGAAATTGTCTAATAATAGTATATATATAAATATAATATAAAATATATATACCTATATATATATATAGTCAATGTACATACCTGAGCGATCGAATAGTCAGATGCACAAGAGGCCTGTAGGCCCTCCACTCCCGAGATACCTACTCCCACATGAGCTTTTTGAATCATGGCCACATCGTTAGCTCCGTCTCCAATGGCCAAAGTCACGGCTCCAGTCTGCTGAGTCACATACTCCACAATCTGCAAAGATATTTAGCATATGTTTAGATGCAGAATATATATTTAGAATCGTTGTAGTATATATGACAGAATGATATACATAATTATGGATTATTTATTTATCTTAATAACCTCTGCTTTCTGGATGGGTGAGGCCCGACAGCAAATAACGGATCTACAGCTACAACACAAATCCAAGAAGTCCCTCCTCAAATCACAGCTGAGTGCATACTTAAGAGTCTTCCCGTCGATTATCACCGCAGCGTCATTCTCCTTCGGCAGCGTTTGGTTATCGCCCGATAACTCGTGCACATATCTGTGGATGCACTCTCGGGTCGCCTGTAAATTGAAATCAATTAGGTTACTAATATTACTATTACATTCATTGATAATTAATGCTACAATGAGTTAATGGAATTCTTACATCTAGACTCTCTTGGTTGATAAGAAGGAGTTCCATTGACTGCGTCAGAAGACGACAGGAGTAGCCGATGTTGATCGCCGTTTCTTGCTTGTCCCCTGTAAGCACCCACACACTAATCCCTGCTTTCAAAAACGAGGCTATCGTCTCGGGCACCTAAATACACACATTTTCATTCAATTCAATTTCAGTTCCATACAACAAACAATTTCACATTTTAACATTATACTGTAGTAATACCTTCACATCGCTTACTATATATATGTTCTAACTACGTATTTAAATAAGCAAGTCTGTAAGTAGTAAGTGGATGAAGAAGGATGAAGAAGAAAGATATCGATCAATAGGAGAGTTATTAGTTTACTTGAGCAATTCCAAGGAAGGATGGATGAATGGGAAGGACTATCACACCGCACTACCAATAATGGAATGACTATAACTCACGCTCATAGAGGTGCAACTTTGGGGTACATTGCTCTACCACTATCCACGTAAGTAAAACTACTTGTGACAAGGTGAGGCCGACTAAATAGATAAATCCACGGAGATTGACCTACCCTACCCGGAGCTAGTATGCCGATGCTAGTTCCAATGCCAAAGATAAGATAAAGGGTTTGTATGGAATTTAGTGTGTGTTTATTGAAAATATTTGTTAGGTTGTGTAATGGGAGATAGAGAGGTTGAAAATTGAAATTGACTAGAGAGCTGCTGCTGGGAGTCTGATTGTTTCTTGGGCAGCACAATAGAATCTGAGGATGTGGCTGAGGAAGGAGTGGTGTGGGGTAAGGGGACGAGAGGGATACCTCGTTACACACTACCACTAGCAGGTCCAAGAAATGCATGTACTGGCCTACCGCGTATACACACGTGGCTAGCTGATAGCGTGGCACGCTACCAGCTAGCCATAGTAATCACTAACCAGGTGGCAAATGCAGGGATTTCATCCGAATGTTTAATAAAAGGTTTAAAGTGAATGATAAAAAGGGAACAGGAAAGAGAAAAAAGATTAGGTTCGGGAAGGCAAAAGGAAAATTGAATTTGGGAAGGCAACCTGAAAATATTGGAACGGAAATGGCAAAAAAAATGGGAAGGCTAAATGGAGAAAGATGCGAAGGCTTATCAATTACTGAGCTTCTTAGAAAGTTTATCTTTGTTTATTGAATAATATTAACACAACAATGACAGTAAATAAATACCTAACATCAATAATGTTGAGGAAACAATAAACTAATTGGCCAGTTTTTGAGGCAGAAGGCTCTTCCTCTAGGGTGTTGTGTAGAACAAGATTTCCCTCCCCTCTTTCCTTTGGAAACTTTTCTAATTTTCTTAATGTTGCCAAGATCAATACAATTTCCAATTATCAACTAGACCGGAGAGGGGATATTGTTGGGAAATTTGTCAAGAATGAACGAAAAATGTCAAAAATTTTCGCGCTTCGCGCGATGTTGTTAAATATGTCTGTTATCAGCCCTTACAACACGATTTTTCATGTTACAATTTACAATTTTGCTAATTTATACTATAAATTATTTACGTAAAGCTCTACTTTTTATTTAGTATATTAATTTAGTCAAATTAGGCACTAGGCAGGCAAAATTACCATTACCATACCAAGCGAAATGCCATTATATTATTAATACCATAAGTAGGAAGTAGCATACGAGAGCTTCAGCGGCAGCGGCGGGAGCCCGAAGGGCTCCCGCCGCGCCTCCGGCCGCAAGAGGTTTTGCCCGTGCCCGCAAGAGATTTTTTGGGCCGGGAAAATGTCGAACCCAGGTCGGTTGTATGCTAAATACTACTCCTTAGATATTGTCCTATCACATTTACTTGTACATATCCCTTTTAACACACAACTCGAATACAATAGAATAGTTGCTTCCTTATCTCTAAATCTAGCATTTCACTTTTCTATAGATTACTGGATTTTTGGTGGGCGGACGATTCCTACCGAAAAGTTCCTACCCTGACTATTCTTACCGGAACATTTCTACCGGAACATTCTTAATGGGACTATTCCTACCGAAACATTGCTACCGTCACCGTCACTATTCTTAACGAAATATTCCTACCCGGACTAATTCCTCCCGGAACATTCCTAATCGGACTATTCCTATCCGGAGTGTTACTGTCCAGAGCATTCCTGTCCGTCGAATATTAGAAAATTAATTTTCTATTCGGTGGTATACAATTGCTTAACAATACAATGCCTCAGTTATATTATATTTACAATAAATACATTCAGTCACTAGATTGTAAAATTAATTCTGAGACTATTTCTGATAAAATAGGGTTAAATGGTAGTAATTACGTTTATTAGTACTATTTCTGATAAAATAGGATTAAATGTTAGTAATTAAGTTTATTAGCACTATTTCTGATAAAATAGGATTAAATGGTAGTAATTAAGTTTATTAGTACTACTTCTGGGAAAATAGGATTAAATGGTAACGTAATTACTACCATTTAATCCTATTTTATCTGAAATAGTACTAATAAACTTAATTACTACCATTTAATCCCATTTTTCAGAAATAGTATTAGTAAACTTAATTGCTACCATTTAATCCTATTTTATCAGAAATAGTACTAATAAACTTAATTACTAACACTCCGGATAGGAATAGTCCGATTAGGAATGTTCCGGGAGGAATTAGTCCGGGTAGGAATATTTCGTTAAGAATAGTGACGGTGACGGTAGCAATGTTTCGGTAGGAATAGTCCCATTAAGAATGTTCCGGTAGAAATGTTCCGGTAAGAATAGTCAGGGTAGGAACTTTTCGGTAGGAATCGTCCGCCCACCAAAAATCCAGTAATCTATAGAAAAGTGAAATGCTAGATTTAGAGATAAGGAAGCAACTATTCTATTGTATTCGAGTTGTGTGTTAAAAGGGATATGTGCAAGTAAATGTGATAGGACATACCTACCTACTCAAATCCTGGGATGTTACATTATACACCCCGAAAACAACCAGGTCGCGAATTTGCATTTTCAGGGAATTGGTCGTTTTTCGTATTTAACTAACCTAACCCAATTAAAAACAGTCAAATCTCATTGTTTGTTTTTCAAAATTATTCCAAATGCGTCCGCGGTGTGGTTGTTTTCGCGGTGTATAATGTCACATCCCCAAATCCTATTTAACGTGATTGCTACTAACTAGCTCTAGGTATCCTTGCTACCTTTAGAAATATCCCGATACCTAGTCAGACTTGCTGCTAAGCCGAGTCAGCAATTTTGACTAAAAACACGCCAAGCTACTTTTAGCGAACATCTTATGCCGAGTAATAGTTAGCCAATATACTATATCAAGTACAAATATATCCCTGACCTGATCTTGAAGTTTATCTTCGATTGCAGTAGCCCCGACAAGTCTCAAATTCTTTTCTATTAAGTTGGAGGCTTCTTCCACTTTGAGCTCACGATTCTGAATTGAAGTGGAAGCTTTGTTGTAAGTCACTTTCCATTCCTATTTGAAAGACATTTCTGTATTATTGTGTAATCTTTGATTGATAAATAATTAAAAGTGGAATAAGTACTTCGTATGTTTGGGGAGAAATGTCACAGACAGCACAACAAAGTGTTCGAAGTCCTTGGGTTGCAAATTCTTCCAGATGTGATTGCGTTTCCGTCTTGATGGACTCTGAATTTCCTTGCGCGGATAATCTCTCATAAATCACTGAATCTGCTCCCTGAAACGACATATATATATAATGTATATATATATATATACATTAATACAAGTATATCTTTATATATGTATATATTAATTGAGTACCTTGCAGTAAAGTCTAATTTTTCCATCTGGTGTGCGCACAATTACGGACATTCTTTTCCTCGTGGAAGTGAATTCGAGTACATTGAGAACTTCGTATCTCTCTTGCGTGTCCACTGCCTTTATTTCTACATATTGCGGTGTCCTCGTCTCAAAGATATAACCTAATTTGCTGGCTCCATAGACTAAGGCTCGTTCGTCAGGTGAGGCGGCGTGGTAGATCAGCTCGTCGTTCACGCGCTCAGGAATCACAGTGTGGCATACTGATAGTAAAATAAGAAAGTCCCGAATCTCCCCCGACGTTTTGTGACCACTGTGAAGATTCTCCACTAGGGCGTTACTCTCCTTCCCCATGAAGAGCTCCTCTGGTTGATAAATCACTCCTCCCACCGTGCACCCCTTGAACTCCATCACATTACGAGTCAAAGTACCCGTTTTGTCCGAGAAGATGTAGCGAACCTAAAACAATCGCATTTATATAACATAAATATACTATTAAGTGACTAACTAAAACTAAAACTTACCTGTCCTAATTCTTCATTCAGGTTGGATGTTCTGGCCATTGCCGGAGTGTCACTTTCTGCATGATACATTTCTTCGTCCATGTTGATAAATAGAGCCTTCGGAGAGATGGTAATGAGGAATATTAATTATATATATATACTGAAATAGAAATAAAGGAATGAGATGACATACCTGGACGAATCGAACGACCTCAAGAGTGACAGTCAAGGAAATTGGAATAAGATTGTTGTATAAAATCACAAATGTCAAGACATTTTCCAGGAACTGAAGTATTTTGCCTGATATCAAAAATTACAATAAATAGACACAATAATTTGTATGAGTCGAGAAGAAGTAGATCGAAGAACTTACTTTCAGATTTTCTGTCCCTAGTTTTTGGCAAATACCAAATAGAATCCTCGTCGACTAGGAGTAAAGAGAACAACGCGGATATAAACGATACGAAAATGAGTAAGAAAAAAAGCATAATGATTTGGTGATTTGTCAGTTTGTCCACAGTGGATCTTTTCAGAGGTGCCGCTGTGGAGTTTTTCATCAACTTTGTCTCGTGGCCAGTGTAAACCACTTGTCCAAAAGCCCACGTTGTATTTTGAAGCTTTGCGCCTCGCAGTAAAATTTGATCTGGTCCAATGGCCAAGTCACTGTAAAAATTAGTTTCAATTAAATTTAAATTTAGTATATTATATTATTATACAATACAGTATTATTTAGGTGATGTACGTCTTGTAAGTATTATAAAGAATTAATTGTAACTTACTCATTGCTGCCTAATTTAAGTTTGCCAGCAAAGTCATACAAATGGCGGTTTGGAAGTTCACACTCCAGGACTCCGGTGAGGGCGGAGAGGTCCTTTGTCTCCAACAGACCAGCAGTCTCAGGAAGGCCTTGTCGAATCTTCAAATTCGTTTCTCCGTCCAGATTGGAAGTCTCGATGTAGCACAGGGCTTGGGGCTCACTGAATTTATTTATTATATATTATTAATTTTATTATTATATAATGTATGTTTTATGTTATTATTTACCTGGAGGAATAAAGTAACAGATCAGCTGGAAAAAAGGTATCATTATGAACCTTTATGAAGTCTCCCACACTCACATTTCTCCATTTAACCCACTGCCAATAACCCTCTTTCAGGACTTCCACTTCCCGGTTGTTGATCTCAGAGTCTGCTCTGTGTCGCTTCTGAAAAATAATAATAAGGATAATAATAAGGAAATATTTCTGTGGCATATTTCTATTTTCTATAAGTTCGTACGATATCTTCAACGATTTCCTTTAGGGCAGAGACGGCTAGTATAAAGATAAAGGGCACAAGCGTAGTATATCTTCCAGTAGGAGACACGTCAGGGATTTGCTGGAACAAAAACATATTTATTAATATTTACACAATTATCAATTTGTGTATATAAATATTTACCTGTAGGAGGGCGATTGTGAGGAAGAAAATATTGGAATATCTTCTGAACTGTTCGAAGAGAAAGGACGGGAGGAAGGACCAAAGAGAGTATTTGGCCGTTGAGATGCGGTTCCCCACAAATTTCTCACTTTGTTGTACGTTGAGGTGGATCACCCGGTTCTTTGAGTCCCCTGGAGGTGGCACAGTTTGACTAGAGAGTGGCCGACTTACGCCCACCCCTACCCCCGATCGCCGATTGCTTTCACCCCCGACTCCGCCCACAGAAGCATCTTCGTCTGACAAAAACAAACACAATTAATCATGTCTTAATACTTTATCCTATCAAGTATTAATTTATACTTAATTAGGTTAGGTTAGGTTAGGTCATCACATTACACATATGGGCATATATTTAGTAATTTAGTAATATAATAATTAACTGAACACACATACAAATATATTGAACATGTTCTAATATCTATGGGCTTAACTTACCTGTGTAAATATCTCAAATGTGGTTTTAAATAAGCTTCATATAATTAATCTTGCGATACAACAATTTATTAAGGGTAGCCTCCAGTGGGAGCAAATTCACGAGAAGCTAACTAGCGCGCCCATGTAAACTCCTACACAAAATTTAAAACTTTTCCATTTCATGAACTCAATAATATGTGATCAAAAAAGTCGAATTTTTATCTGGAGATGCCTTCAAGGTTCTGCTCGGCCATATGATTCCCCAATTTTTGAATTAACTTTTATTTGAGTCAGAAAAAAATTCCATAGTTTTCCCAAAAACATTTTTCTGATTTTTTCTAAAAAATGTTTTCGACAACTTATAGGTCGAAATTCACAAAAAACAAAATCATGTCTCCTTTCCTTAAGCTTAATTTTGAATTTAGGTGGATCATTCATTCGGATTGATCAAATTTTAATTGAGTTCTCTATGAAATGATGGAGTAGGAAAACACATGTATTTGCTTCTTCTGGTGGCTACCCTTAATAAGCATTTATAGCACAGCAATTAAGCTAATTTATAAGAATGCAAAAACAGCTAGGATATAGGATAGGATGCTAAAATATAATTTGTTAAGAGCGAAGGAAGGATACGTTTGTATATAGCTATTATTTTAATATAAGTGTATTGTGCATTATTATATTTGAACATAATTAAAAGAGAGATTACTCGGTCGACTCCGCCCCAAGAGTGAAAGGAAGTAATCTGAGCCTCGGCGGTGAAAGCGGTCTAGTAGACTTCTAAACTCCATTTATTTATCTTTTATTCTTTCTAGAAATTACTTTTTAGTTTTGTATTTCTTTAAGTTTGTATGTTTGTATGGATGGATGGGTGGTGGGTGGGTGGAGGTAATAATAATTACTTTCAAATTTCACCAATCTTTCACCTCCTTTCACTTAAGCCCATAAGAGACCTCCACTACAACGCATAAAAATATTCATATTCACATAATATTCAAATAATATTCACATAATTCGATAATTCTTTGTGTGGAATGAATGAGTCTTCATCCTCCTCTTAGAATCCACTCTCCATCACAATCACAATATTCTATCACTTATCACTCACTCACTTACTTGGAGATATAACGAGATTTCTAAATAGCTACACACAAACCACCTGGTACCCAAAACTCTTACATGTTATCACATTATAGTAACTGAGTAAATTATATTATTAAGTACATTAAGTGGGTAGTCATGTAATGGCAATGGCAGCAGAGCAGAACACCGAATGAGCATTCACTAACTTATTAGCAGAAAGAGAGCAATTCAGTTACAAAAAGCAAAACAGTTTCAGTTAACTAAAAAGGGGCAACTATAATGTGTGTTAAACCGAAGTAAACGGACTCTACGTCAAGTGGCATGTCTACTTCTGTACTATCATCTTCTGCTATAATAGTTTAACATACGTTTTGCTAGAAAACCCCCAATTTTTTGAAAACTCTTTGAAGACATCTTCTACCTACTTCCTTTTCTACCCATTACCACACCCTCCCAACTGGGGGTAGACAATCTTAAGTTATACTTTCTTTTGTGTTAAATCTGTATGTACAAACCCAAATGTATGATTTCCTGCAGTTTGCTAGTACCGCTAATGCCAGTGTCATGCTTTTCCCTGCAATGCTTTCCCCACAACTTTCTCCTTTTAGTTATCAGGTTGCACAATAAGCCGAACAACGAATACGAATACGAATACGACCGCAGACTACTTTAGCAGACACTTTATTAGAGTCACAATAATGTGTTTTAATTAATTATTTAATTAACTTTCCCACTAAAGAGATAAAACTGTTCTAGTACATAAATAGCTGGGGAACAAATATTTTGACACATTGGTTTAATTTGCTAATTTTACGTATGCCCCTTTCCCTTGTAGAGAAAATTATTGTCTATCTGATGGTGATGAATGTTGTTCAATTGTACTCGAGAAGACCATCAAGAATCAAGACGCACTCAGATATTCATTCAAAAAAGACTAAAAATAGAATACGAATAATGTGTGATGTACGCGTGGTGGACTGTCTGCATGTAAACAGTAATCTGGTAGATTATTGTATTCCTACTATTGATTGGGCACCAAAGTGGCTAATACTTTATTAGATATTAAAAAGGTTAACTTCCGTTTAGAGCCGAAGAAATAGAAGAGAGTAGCAAACACAGTAACATCCTCATTGGTTCCCAAATCTTTATCTTGAATCTTGAGATGTTTAACTGCTGAACTATTAATTGCTGTACTATATTTTATATTATGGTGCCTCAATAACACAAGCGTAATAAAAGGATATCGTTACGTACGTATAATGAAACCTGTTCTTAACCCACAAATAAAACGCTACTACTCTACTGGACACTGTTTTGCTACTTATTAGTGTTCCCTCTCCTCCAGACTGAAGGGGAGTCAAACCGCAAGGTCTGAGAGATATCTTCTGAGAAGGTTTTTTAGTGGTGGGACTGGTTGGAATATTGGAGTGGTTGTGGCTGATAAAGTATGAACCAGCCACATAGAGATGATAGAGCGAGAGTCTTAATTGTACAGAGCAAAATTTATAAAAATAATAATGAGGGCAGAGGAAAAGAGAGCATTGGAATTCCGTTCCGTGTAAGTGTTTGTGTGAGTGAGTGTTGCATCAAATGCGACGTGGAAATGTGATAAATCGATGTATCGATCCAACTCTTCCGAAGGACCCGCTGACTGACTGCCACGCTAAACGCTATGCCATCCAAAACTCCGTGTCCGCAACTTTCAATTCAAAACATTCCTCCTACATACAAGCACACTTCTAATACTTCTAATCCATAATATCCACATAATATCCACATAATATCCACGTATCCATATCCACACATTTCATATTTTAACAACAGACTCGTCAATATTGGGCTAAAGATCATGGATCATGGACACAACTCTTCGCAAATACATACTCCAGAAGGTTATTGCAATTCTACCTTCTTTGCACTCAAGGGCGGACGCAGGAAAAAATTTCGGGGTAGGCTCCAAAATATACGGTTCAAATACAGCAAAAAAAATTCGCGCGTAGCGCGAATTTTTGTTCATTTTTGCCCAATTTTACAATAGGGGGCTGATTTTACCTCCAATTTATAGCAAGGTGCGTTAAATG
>JAQFYC010005151.1:0-15151 GCA_034694165.1 Tomocerus mixtus
GGTAGTTACAGGTATTTTAGGGTATTGCAGGGTATGTTAGGGTATTGTAGGGTATGTCAGGGTATTGTAGGGTATTGTAGGATATGTTAGGGTATTGTAGTGTGTATTACGGTATTCTAGGGTATTTTAGGGTATATTTGGGTATTCTACGGTATGTTATGTACACTACAATACTCTACAATACCCTAACATACCTGCAATACCCTACAATACCCTAACATACCCTAAAATAACCTACAATACCCTGACATACCCTACAATACCCTAACATACCCTAAAATACCCTACAATACCCTAACATACCCTAAAATAACCTTCAATACCCTAACATACACTAAAATACCTGTAACTACCCTAAAATACCCTACAATACCCTAACATACACTAAAATACCCTACAATACCCTAACATACACTAAAATACCTGTAACTACCCTAACATACCCTACAATACCCTAAAATACCCTACAATACCCTAATATACCCTAACATACCCTACAATACCCTAACATACCCTACAATACCCTAACATACCATAAAATAACCTACAATACCCTAAAATACCCTAACATACCCTACAATACCCTAACATACCCTACAATACCCTACAATACCCTGCAATACCCTACATACCCTAGAATACCCTAAAGTATCCTAAAATACCTTACATTACCCTAACATACCCTAACATACCCTACAATACCCTACAATACCCTAACATACCCTACAATACCCTAACATAACCTACAATACCCTAACATGCCCTAGAATATCCTAACGTATCCTAGCCTAACCTAATTTGCATTTGCAGATAGTTGTCGGATATGCTTCATCTATCGTTTGGTCTTGTTGTGATGATGGAGCAAGAGTTCTGACTCTATAGAGTTGACTCTATAGAGTCGACTCTATAGAGTCACAACTCTATAGAGTCCTGACTCTATAGAGTCAACTCTATAGAGTCATGACTCTATAGAGTGACTCGATACCGAGCACTATTTGAAATAGGCTGTCCTTAAGAAAACACAAATTAACTGCTAGTAATTTCGGTTCAGTATATAATTTTAGGCACAAGAGAATTTTATTCTGTTTTACTATATATGGGGAACATCTGAACATTCCACGGTTTGGCGTATGAGGATATGGACTGATTACTGATTACGCATGAATGATATTCCATAAAAGCGCCATTAAAGGTTAACAATAATAAAATCTGAATCGCTCTAGCAGATACACGTTGCAATGAAATATGGCTTAAGGGGCTGTTCGTCTTTTGTTGCAATATGCTATATTTCGGAATTCATTTTTTAACGGTTCCTCCATAAGTATTTTAATAATTTGTCTTGTCCAAATTCCCTATGATTTTAGAGGATTAAATTTTTAAACATTGTATTAGGATGTGCAGTCATGTTAGCTTCATTAAGCCCAATTATGACTAAGGCTAAAACTAAAACTATTCTGTTATAGAACTCCAAAAAGCTTTATACAATAGATAACACTTGTTGGTGTTTATCACATATATTCGCCCTAGCCAAATATTTCTCTCTATATGGCAGAAGTACTTCGGTCAATCTTTTTCACTTTTCAATCAATATAAATAATACCTTATAATTAGTTAATATTTTTCGATTGCCAATGAAATCTAAAGATATAAGTTTTTGGAGTCGTCACGCTTATTATTTTTTATTAGTAATGGAAGCTCTTTTATTACTCTTTATTATGTATCACCAGATACATTATACAAGCATCGTAAGTGAGCACTCACGATACGATACCTATCTATGTTATTAGACTCTACTTGATATTTTGACTGTTGTGTCATGTACGCGGTCGTTGAGTGAGTGACGCGACCAGAGGAGAGTTTGGGTTTTCAGTTTGGGTTACAGGTTGTGGGTTACGGGTTGGAAAAATCTCACTGGCGATACACAGGGACACCCGGGCGGTTCGGTTTATTCTGTATCGGCACGATACAGTGTGGGTTCGTCTGTGCTGTCTGTCTGTGTGTCTCTTCGCGCTCTAACTTTTGAATGCGTCAACTTTTTTCAATTCTGTTTTCAGAATTCAAAAGAGGAGGTCAAAAGTAATCTTGTCAATGTTTTTGGATCCAATCGGTCCACGGGCCAGTGCACTTCACTACTGGGTCAACGTGCATGGCTTACTCTTCGAGACAAGCATACAATACATGCAAAGGTGGGCGCGCACCTCACCACGCCCGGTAATATGCCACCACCGACATACTTGCAGAGGTGGGCACACACCTCACTGCGTCCTACCAATAGCACATAGAGCATGCAATCTACACTACACTGCACACAATTGCAGTGTTACTTGCAGAGGTGGACACACACCTAACCGCGCCCTACCAATAGCACATAGAGTATGTAATCTGCACTACACTGCCCACAATTGCAGTGTTCCTACCAATAGCACATAGAGCTAGACTGGAGACCAACTTCTAACTTGCAGTAAGAAGTGGGACTGGGATTGATGTTTGAATTGCCTCCTTTTTATACACCGTGTGACAAGAAATACTACTCGTGAACCAATAGACAGTTGAATTGGGCGACCAGCTCGCAGTAACCTCTGGGAGTATGAAAGTGTTGGGTACACAATGAATACCCGAAGAATCATACATCGATCAATCCTACACTACAAAGTTTATGCAATCTACACCATACTGCACATAATTTGCAGTGTTACGTGCAGAGGTGGGCACACACCTCACCGCGTCCTACCAATAGCACATAGGGCATGCAATCTACACTACACTGTACACAACGCCATGCACGACAGTACTTGCAGAGGTGTGCGCACACCTAGCTACCAATACCACATGCTATGCAATCGACACTAGGGATCGTCCATTAAACACGTCAGCAGTTTAGGGGGAGGGGGGTCAGCAAAATGTGACAAAGTATGACAAAGGGGAAGGGGGTCCGGTCACCGCTGACGTCAGCAGCCATGTATATCACAAACTCAAATGCCGCTTTACGCTTAAATTTAACTGATGCGATAAATGACAAGGAACTCGAGGAAAAGAACTTTTTCAAGGCAGGAGAAGCGTTAGCTAGCATTTGGAGCGAGTCAGTCATCGACAAATTTGAAGTGCTTGCGGAATTTAAAAAACCTATGCAAAATGTTGGTCCAGAAATAGACCATTCCGAACAATGGAAAATCGTCTATGTTCGTCAATCGCATTATTTATGTCAGATAGTCAAATGTGACGATGAAAGCTGTTGCAGTCCAACGAAAACAAAGCTTAAGCTAATCTTTCCTGGCGGTTTCTTGCCAACCCCAATCCTTTTCAAGAGAACAGATAAAGGAATTACTTGCTGGGATTATAACGCAAAGGAAGACGATGGCTGTTGGAGACATGATGTGCCAACTCACTCTTACATCTTTGGCGTCAAAGATTGCAGAATTTCCCGTTCTTGCATACGATTTTGACTGTCCCAATGTAAAGGAGACTTTAAAGGATAGAATGTGCAAAGTTTGCAATAATTATTTCCCATCGAAACGAGCCCTAATGAAACATGAATCGAAGCTTCATAAAATTATGTCAACTTCCGAATCTATTATGGAAACTATAGAACGTGTAGTTACAAATAACTTTACTAACATCGAGGTTCCCATTATAATCCAAGATTTGACACAATGGTTGACTTCTCCATTTACCGAAGACGTATAACACAAGTTTCAACTTTACTTCAATTTACTAATAACTTAAACTTAATTAAATAGTTGAGTATTGGTTATATAATATGTCATATTAAGAATTATTACAAAAAATAAAATGTGATGGTTTTATGCAAACTGTTGTGGTGCAATACTGGTATATTTATACATGATGATGACGTAATTATAGGAGGGGTATTCAAAGTGTGACATGGGGGGGGGGGAGGGGGTCCAAAAATGGACAAAACTTGGTGACGTCTTTAATGGACGGTCCCTTATACTATACTGTGCACAACACCACGCACGCACGCACTTGCAGAGGTGGGCACACACCTAACCGCGTCCATTGCCTGCCGATACATTTGGACACCCATTGCCATGGTTTATTAGCTTTCGATTGGTTTATAAACTTTTCCTTCCTCAGCAGAATGATCGCTCAAGATATCCTTAAAAATAACTCTTTATTTGATTTCTCTGTTAATATAATAGCGCAATTTGAGTCCATTTAGTGTAACATTTTGCTGGATATTTATTGTGGCATTAAAATGAAACTCACTCACTCACTCACCATTTAGTAATGCGTTGTTTATATTGTACATATATAGTTTGCGTATATCCAGTGAATGAAATGGGTTCAGACTTTTATATACCATTAGGTGAGTATACAAATTATTTCTTTGTCGTTTATTTCCGAAATGTTATATCATTTCGCTTATAATATAAATATACCGAGAATTAACAATGATCTACTAATTACGTAGTACTTAAAAGAATACAAAATTTTAAAGCTTTAGGGTGTTCTCCAATGCATAGGATTTCATATCATTCATTTCTATTTTTGTAGTGCCATTTGCTCCAATTGTCTGCACGTAATGTTTTCCTTTGAGGTACTCGTGTCAGTTCACTGGCGTCGTTTTATATTGAAATAAATCATTCTAATCTTCATTTAAGGTTGTGTTAGCCCAAATAATTTCAGAAATGATTTAACTGTATCGATATCTCAATAGATTATGCATATAGGCTCACATAATAATTATGTGTGACTAAAACTAAGTCATTATCACTATTAATTGCTGCTCCTTATTGGTTTTGTATTGAATATACCTTACATGTGTATAGGTTTAGAATAGGTACATAATATAATATATCCTATAAGATTAGTAGGTATGCTTCATGTGCATGTTGCAGCAGTAGGATTACATTTTATACTCTGCAGTAATCTACAGACACATCCTAGCTGCAATTAGTGGAGCGTATTTGCTTAATATTTTACTCTCATTGTCAGGGTTAGTTTAGGTTGCGAATAAAAGTGTATCATTTCAAAGTTCACTGAAATAAAACAATTTCGTGCAGACACTACTATATATATGTAATAAAATAGAAAAGCATTTCGCGTGTAATTATAACAGTCGCTATCTGTTCACAATTAGCTATCTCTAAAATAATGATTTGTTTTATCTTACATCTAGCATAATGCGCTATTATTATCACTTAATAGATATCCATTGTTTCGTTGATAATACTCAACTTACCTACTCAAAATTGGGTATTTTAAGACATGCATACTCTGAGTGACTATTATGTATACACCTTAATTTGATAACCTAACCTAAAACCTTCTCTACTTCTAAATCTTTGCTTTAGGGTGATCGTAGTTTCCCATTTAGAAAAATTGTGACTTTTAAAATTAGAATTTTAGGTTTCTATAGTTTTTGAAAGTACCTACCCAAACACAACCCTATTTACAATTTTGGTAAATATTTAGTTTCTACAATTCTCAGTGCATATTGAGATTTTTTATTTAGGCAATTTGGAAATTTTGAAAACATATTCTAGATTATGTTACGATAATGTCAAAAATGGAATTCTAATATATAAGCCACATATAAACGCTTACAAATTCTGTCCAACTCGCACGTCATTGGTTAGTCGTTACCATGTGACTTACACATTGGCTATTAGATATTAATATTTGAATTCTTTGTTTTATTATGCGAATTCCATACTGACGTTGTTGTCAATAGGGATAATAATATGATATTTGCCGGGATAACCTGAATAAATAAACCACTGCAAAGGGGATAACATAATAAACCAATGCAAGCGGGATAACCTGAATAAATAAACCACTGCAAAAGGGATAACATAATAAACCTGCAAAAGGGCTGAAAAAATTTTCTTACTTAAAAAGTATTGGAAAGGGCTGTGGGTGTATGGAAACCTTTATAATGATTCCTTAAGAGGTAGTAAACAAGATTTTAATGATCGCTACTTTCTAGACTCAGCTGGTAGCAAAGCACCGGGCTAAATACTAGTTGATATATATTATGTTATGTATGTATTCGTACTAAGTTGCAATTTTGAAATTTTTTACAAAATTTTATTTTCTGTATTGTTCAACAATGCTCTGTGCAATCAGGTGACCCCTACATGATTTTTATTTAAAAAAATTTTCTGGAAAATAGTTAATAAACTAGGTATATAAAATGTTTGTCCATGTAACGCTCAACACGTACTTATGCTTAAAATACAGAGATGAAAACCGTGTTTGTTTAAATGTTTATAGTTTATATGTTGATGTTGCGTTGATAGAACGGTTTAGTGTTTATAGTATAGTGAGGAATATCTGACCACCTTACTGTAGTTACAATTGCAGTTCTGGTTTTAATAGCAGACGTCCTTCCTGCCGTGCAGTGAGTGTCTTTTACATTCACGATACACCAAAAAATTAGTTTTGAAAATCTTTATTGCTGCAGTTTCTCTTTATTCTGTGATGCTGTTAACAGAATCGTTTTCACATAAATTTCTGTCTCATAGCTTTTGCTGTACAATATGGACCTTTACAACATTTTATACTCAAATTATTTTAATTACACGTTTTCAAAATTTTAATAGTAATCGTAGGTACACTAAAATGTGCCTTTACAAAATTTTGTCATTTTTCATAGTTACACAATCTTTATTTTCACATTTATCAGTTTGTGTACATGCCGAGGAAATTACAGATTACACATTAGAAGATGTTTCTGATAACCCTAGTTTAACAAATAATTCTGAATTGCAAGATTCGGAAAGTAGGCACAGATTTCTATATGAAATGAATAAGGTTTTAAAATTTCGGCCAAAAAGCAAAAGTTGGATACATAAAGTGCACCAACGATCACAAAGTAATAAGCGTCGTCCTCGTCCTGTATCCCATTCCCATTCAAGAAACAAACATCACAGTAGAAACAAGATACACTCTAAAAGAAAATACAAACATTTCAATTCTGCTCCACATTCACCTATAGTAGAAAACGATGAACATTTTCCATTCGATCCAGAATATGAAAACTTCATTAAATTTTATTCAGAAAATGAAAATGAAAACAAAGGAGCAAAGTCTCCGGAATATCCAAGGCCTGGACATGTCGACGTAAAAAGTGAATATTTTCATCCTTATTCCACACTTGGTAACGATAAACACTCCAGTCTGGATTTTAGAACCCAGGAAAAGTTTCCTTATGACTTACAAAGTGATATTCATGACGAACGAAAGAAACAACATATAGAATACCCAAAAAGTAATAAAAATACACACCGATATAAAAATAAACGAAGAAATAAAAGTAAATCTCAGAGTGAAGACGAACGCGATTTTGAAGATATTCCACATGGCAGAAGAAAAATCCCTTTTTATCCAGAACCCGCCCGTCCAGAATATAACGATCCTGAGCATCCTTTTAATAAACATTCTTTTCAATCTGATATAAGAGAATTTAATACTGAATTGGAATTGGAATCTGCGGATGAGGATGAAGAAGGAAAAATCGGATTTATGAACAACGAATTTTTTGGACAATTCAATTCAGGAGACAAATCTGTTGAACAATTCAAATCAGAAATCCATAACGATATACAGCAATTCATTTCAGGGCAAGATGAAAATCTTGCACATGGAAACAAATACGAAAGACCCATACCCAGGGAACCCATTAATTGGGAACTACTTAGAACCAAAAATATTGAAGATTCTATCAATTTTATACCTCTGGAACCTAACATCCCGAAACATTTTACAAATCACGAACCTGAAGATAAAGAAATTGTTCGAATGCCCAAAAAAGAACTTTACAAAAATCGGATATCCAAAAAGAAGGAAGTAATCCAATTACCTATCCCAAGGGAAAAAAGAAAATTTAAGACACAAATTCCTAAATACAGGGACGAAAATGAAGAACATGTTCCTAGGGACAGGGACAGGGAAGTATTTAGGGAGGATATTCCACAAGACAAGGAGGTTATTAGCGAACCTGTTTCACAGGAAAGAGAAATATACAGGGAGCGATTTCCGGAATATGAGGAAATTATTAGAGAACCTGTTCCGAGAAAACGGGTAAAATATAGGGCGCCAATGCCAGAACCCGAAGACAGGGAGAAAAACAGATATCCAAATCCAGAGGACGATGATATATTTAGACTGCGAGAAGAAAAGGAAGTATACAATATTCCAAAATTAGTTCCCAGAGAAAAGGAAATGAGTCGAAGTCGCACAACCAGTTCCGGGGATATTATTAGATGGCGGGCTCCAAAATGGCGTGAAAACACTTATGAGGAAGTCCCCATCGAAAAGTTTTCGAAACGATACTTCAATTTGTTTAATTCGAGATTTAAAGGGAAACCAAATCAGAAACGGAGTCACGAACGACTTTTCGATCGACATAGATCTAGATTAAATGATATTTCAAATATGTGTGGCCGGGATTCTTTGTACGCCAGTTATAACCCACAACATAAGAGTGCAGTGAACACTCTTGTCGATATGTACACAGGTAAATTGCCTACCTACCTAAGCATTCGAAAATAGTTAAAATTTTCTAAGGCGCAAGAAAAATTTATTGCCTTTAAATAGTTGTTTTATTCGATATGATTGCTTTATGATATTTTTAAAAAACATATAGATCAAATGGATGCGGAAAGTTTTTACGAGATGTCAAGTTTTTTAAAAGAGCAAGTGCATCCTCAGATGTGGTATGCATCTTTAATCAGAGCTCAATTATCACACATGCCCGAATTGTTAACAATGGAGCGGCCCAACCCATTGTATCTTTTTCCATCCAGATTTTTCCCTGCTGATGTTCTAAGGGATAGTGGATACAAAGATTCATTTGAACAGGTATGTATGTATGCCGTGAAATTACATTAAAAGTCCTCTGTAATTTACAAAGTTGTTTAAAGGATAATTGTGTATAGCCTACAAAATTGATTTTAATTACATACTGTTAAAGGAATGTATTCCACTGGACGAAAGGTTTGGAGAAGATAATGGTATTGAAAATAGCCTGTGGTATTTTCGTGAGGATGTTCAGCTTAATGCTCATCATTGGATTTGGCATTTACTTTTCCCATTCAACAGCACAATGCCAGTAGTGAGACGTGGGGAGTTCTTTTATTTTTTCCATCATGAACTTGTGGCACGGTACGTCAGCAATTTATTACACATGTATTGCAATTATTTATAATTTTGCACCCTGCTCCCCCATATTACTTTACTTTTGATTTATTTTGTTCCTCCATATTAAAATTAGCGTCTGTGAATGAAAATTGAAACTTTGATTTAGGAAGTATTTATGTAATGTCGAAGTCAGTAATATGCTCGTGTCTCGTGTGCTTCTAAAAGGCGACAATTGCTATATATACATTTAAAAAATATGGTCCATCTCATCTTATGTAGATATATTTCCGAAAGAATTTCAAATGATATGCCAATGCCGTCTTCCCTGAATTTACAAGTTGATTCAGTGATCGAGGAAGGCTACAATCCGCATTTGGTTGACGGAATTTCTACAAGAGCCTTTGCTCCACGTCCACCACACCTGATCTTCCCGGTATTTTCCATTTGCTCCCATTTTCGCCATTTCGTATAGAATTGCTCATATATCGTTGTATACTAAAATTAAAATGAGCTTTGATTTTTGCTTAACAGGGAGCTCTGAATGAAACTGGATTTGAAGCTCTTTACAATATTACAATTTTGAGAGACCGTTTCATTAACATCCTTTTTACAGGAACTGTCTTTAAAGTAAATGCTTGATTTCACATTAATAGTAGCTATTAAAGGGATGGATGGTATGTATTTGGTTATGATTATAGGGCATAAAGCCGGGATAAGCCTGACATGACATATCGCATATTGACACATGACATATCGCTCGTGGCACATGGACCGAAAACCCTCCAAAAATTATATTATATCAATCGTACCAAGTAAATTAGTTAGAACTGACTCTTTCTTCATCCAAATGAAATTCTGAGAGCTTTAAATGGGGCATGTGCATAATTTAAAATTATTTTCATACAATTTGACTTTTAAAAAAATCCGAAAAGTAATTTTTTCAAATAATGTAGAATTATAATAATTATTTTATTCATTTATTAATGTGTATTCGAAACAACTGTAGTCATGTTATAAGCTTTTACTCATTTTTATACACGCTATTGATATATACCACTATTTGCCAAACGTCAGCTATATATGTCAGTATATTCCAGTTTATGTCACCTTTTTTGGCATTAGCCAAACTACCCGACCTTGTTTGACTTTATTAAATTATTTTGTACTTACTTAACAATAATTTTATGTCAGGGTACCAGACAAGTTCCAATTCACACAATCGACAACATTGACATTCTCGGGGATTTATCAGAGGCTTCACTGCAGTCAATAAATCCAGAGTTTTATGGTAGCATTGGATACCATAATTTAGGACATATTTTCCTTGGATCACTCATTGGAAAAGCTCCGCCGGTATGTAATACTATTCTAGTTTAAAAATAAGTAATAGGCACTTATACATTATTATGTGCATTGCATATCTACTATAATATACTGCAATATTAAAAATTCATTTTCTATGTGTTTTAGGGAATAATTGGAGTCATAGGTAATTATTACTCAACATTCAGTAAGCACTAAAGGTAGGAAAACTATTTTTAATGTGTAATTACTTTACTTAGGAGACCAAGCAACTGCAATGAGGGATTCCATATTTTACAGATGGCATAAATTAGTCGACACTCTCTTTCAAACTTATAAAGTTACCCATTTACCTTCTTATGATCTCCACGAGGTAAGATTTCTGTGATCACTTTCATTCCGTAACATTCTTCAATATTTAAATTGCCTTCTGCTTGAAAATTGTAAAATAATTTCAGGGCGACTATCCGTTAGTTTTCAATGGGATAAAAATAATGGACGTTGATGTCATATCCGATAATGGAGGCACGCTCAACCATCTTCACACATTTTGGGAAAGTCGTGAATTTAATTTGGACGGTGGTCTTGATTTCAACAGCATTAACAATACAACACGCCCAAATGTCAAAATATGTGCTAAGCATCTGGACCACGTAGAGTTTACCTATCATTTTAGAATTGTAATCTATTTTATAAAAATGCAAAACCTATTTAAAATTAGATTAAGTCGGGGTTTCAAAATGTCCTAATTACTGTTTTGTAGGAATGTAATCGAGCAAAACAGACCAGGACCAGAATTCGGATATTTTTGGCACCGAGGTATAAATCCTCGAATAAATACGGAGGACATCGTTTTTCCATTTCAGAACAGAGAGCCCTTTTCTTTTCTTTAGACTCTTTCGTCACTATTTGTAAGAACAGATTATATGCAAAGTTATTTGAATTTGCAAATACAAAACTTATAACCGTTTTTTACGCAAGTCTTAAATTTTCCATAATTGTTCAGTGAAACCTGGAAGTAACATTCTAAGTCGAAAATCTGTTGATTCGGCTTTAACGGCACCGTGGCCAAAATCAGTTCAACAAATCAGAGAAGATATTGAGTCTGGGACTGGACAAAGGGCAAAATGTGAATGTGGCTATCCACACCATTTGCTTCTACCTAAAGGAAGTGAAGGTGGAATGGTTTTCGATTTGTTTGTCATGGCCACAGATGCAACATCGGAAACAATTCACGACGTTAAACCCAACCCTCACGATTGCACACCTTCACATATTCATTGTGGCGTAGCTGGAAAACCTTATCCAGATTCTTATCCGATGGGCTACCCATTCGACAGAAAACCTTTTACAGAAGTTGGGAAAATGTCAAAATATTCCCCCGAAAGGAAGAAAAGGGAATCGGATTACCGTACAAGAAAAAATCGTTTTAGCAATAGAAAGGAAGAAAAGGGAAAATTTAATGAAGATTCTGAGGAGGATCTAACAACATTGGAAGAGGATATGCTAAATGAGGAGGAGGACGATTACAATTTAGATGAAAGAGATGAAAAAAAGAAAAAATATAGTGCTAAGAATACTCTGCAGAAAAATATTAAAGAAAAATTAAGTCCTGGGAGTAACGCTGTTAGAGACAAATCAAACTCTGAATTGCATGATGAACATATAAGAATATTTAACGAAATTATTAAGAATGAAAATATTCTGCAATCGGAAAGAGAAGGCATAAGTCATTCCAGGGACACAACTCGTTCACCTGACGAGAATAATGAAGAATATCATAACAAACTTTCCTCCAAAGAAAAAATAAATGAGCAGGCGGAGGAAGCCAAAATTCGAATTGATATTCATCCTGGTTCCAAAATCAAACATTACCAACACGAATTCAATACTCTTGAAGACTTCGTAAGCCATGTCCCAAATATGGCTACAACTCAGGTAAAGTTTTTAAAGCAAATTTAACTTACTTTAGACATATCCAGTAAAATTTATGCAAATTTTTAGATTATTATTACTCATCGGGATGAATTTGGTCGCTGATTTAAGAATTGAACATTATAAACGACTCTCTGAATAAATGCAGACACACTGAATACTAAATGCAAAATTCAGACACATCACTACTTTTGATGTATGGAAGTAGAAAAGTATTACACATTGAAAAAATTTGGATACTCTGCATGGCCAATACATGTTGGGAAAAGATGGAATAGCATAATTCTGGATTAATGAGGGATGATTTATTTCTGGAATTAACAGATTTTGTCAAATACTTTGGTTTAGTACCTTCTCAGGACAAATATAATTAAAGCTTGTAAAGCCCACAGTTTTTGGGTTTAGGCAGAGAAGGTCCATTACAACGAAGAAAATATTATTAATTTGGTAGCTTAACTATAAAACAATGGAATAATATTCTGTTTCACTATATAATATGTATTTAGTGGATTAAGTTTGATATTTGTCATTTGTTTTGTTATTTTGATACATATATACTATTACAAAATGAATTGAGATAAAGTAAAATAATATATCCTTAATAAATTAAACACAGATCGTTTTCGTAGAAGAATCCTGTGAGACACTGCGATACAGTGCAAAACTCCATTTACATAAGCAAATGTTATAATAAGATGGCTGGAAAAGTAATAATTCCATAGGCCATAGACAAGCCCAAACAATATACGTACCATCCTAAAGACACAATAAATTTTTCTACAATATTTCATAGGAACATATTTAAATTAGGTCTTATACCCTTATGCGCTTACTATTGAATTGGTTTTTCGGGTTTAGAATTCTTTACATTTAGCAAACAGATGCCCCATTTGTTTCATATAGTAGAGAAACATCATTACACGCGGCATGATCTGGAACTAGGCATTTATAATTTATTATTATAAAAGTTTTTAAACGAAGACAAATAAAGAGATCAATCGAACAATATCACAAGCATTATTTTGCCTAAATTAGACTTTCTAGGACATTGTTTTAATAGAGTTTGACTATAAACTATAAAATAGTTAAATAGTGCCTTACTAAATCATTTTATCCCAAACGCTACGGAATTAATAATAACTTTATTCGTCGGGTCAAACTGCTTACAATTCCTAAATGGTCCATACTGCTTCATTTTGATTTTCTGATAAATTATTTGCCTGAGACCTGTTGCACTTCTAGCGATGAGAATGGACCCCTCCCTCATAATTTCAAAAAGATGAGAAATAATTTCCATTTTTTCACTTTCATCTCCTCCAACAAGGGCAGCTAAATACACGACATCAACATCCTTTAAATCTCCAATCTCAATTGCACTACGCTGTTGAAAGGAGATTCTCTTGTCCAAGTTAGTTTTATGGATAACACCTTGACCCAGGTTAACAGCTTCCTCTGAGAGATCGTAATTGATCAAAGTGGAATTTTTATTCGGCAGTTGTTTCAGTAATTCTATTGAGGTCAATGGTAAAGGGCCAGCTCCTACTACAGCAATTTTTTGAATTTTCTCTAAATTCATTCCTTGGGTTTGATTATTTATCATCGTTAAGTATTCCTTCAAACTTTGGATTTCAAATTCTATCAATAATTCGTAGTTTTCGTAGTAAATAAAATCCTCTATTTGTTTCTGGCCCGAAATGACGTCACGAGAAAACGACGCTTCTAAAAGATATTCGGCAGTGCTACATTTTCTCTGGAGACTTTTCAAAATTTGTCTTTGTTCTATTTTTTCCAGAACTATGTTGGCGTCAAATTCAGTAACTTCTCTCACTAAGGTTACAAGTCCACTGAATAGGGTATTCGATATCAGATTTGGAGCTAATTGCTCTTCGGGAAGCTGAATAATATTGTCGGCGAAATTTATAATTTTTTCTAGGAACCAGTTAGGATTTTTGAGATTTCTTTGCAGTTCGGTAGGAAAAATTATATAATTGTTGAGGGTTATGGTTAGCTGGACTTCATTTAAAATGCTGTACGGTGACGGTGAGGCACTTAAGATTTCCTCATCTTCCAGGTGTCTTACCACAGCAGGCTCCGATGTCTTCAACACAATCAGCATGGTTAATAGTAAAATAAATACTGAAAACGTAAAGCATTCCAAATTATTTTTTGCAAACATTATGAATTTGGATTCTTAAAATAATGAAATTGCAGAAAATATGTTATGTTCAAGTCTAGTTATAAATTATTGAGTATAGTACAGTTGAAATATTGTTTTAAAATTACCCTGAATATAACTCCCACCTTTGGACTTCAGTTACTAATTATAAAAATCTTTAGATACCTATCCAACGAGTAGTAGTAGTAGTGTAGGTAGTATGGATTATTGTATTAGTCAGGCGAAAATGTCGTGTTGGGATTCGTATTTTTCACCTGTAAGCTACTTGACATTATTATCGATACTGATCGATATGAAATAATGTCTCGAGATTCTGGATCTAATGAGGGTTGATATATATTCATTAGTACTTATCTCTTTAACTACTTATACAGACTTTCAGTTACGCACAATAACATTAATGACAATGATGTCAATCCCCATCGATATGCAAATGCACACACAATTATTATTAACGTCTGGCTAAAATTCATTAAATAGGTATGGCAATTAAGGCATTGTCAGCATTATTACAGATTTGTTTCTGATATTTTTTAGATTATGATACTATAGTATTCAGTGGCTAAACACCCAGTTGTGGGCCCTGCCACAAAAAACCTTTTGGGCCCCATAATGTCCTCGAAAAAATAACTG
>JAQFYC010005152.1:0-15150 GCA_034694165.1 Tomocerus mixtus
CTCTAATAAGCGCCCCCTCCAAAAACATCAAATTTGACTAAGCGCCCATGGGCGCCTATTAGAGTAAATACGGTATTCATATTTAGTATAACTATTTAGTGTGTGTATGTATGTATCTAGTAATTTTTCCTAAAGTAAACTAAACTGGACGTGCTTCATTTTAAAAAGGGCACACGAAGCAAAAAACTTAAATCAACAGAAGGGGAATGGCTTGGCTTGTCTGCCTCTGTTTGCCTAGTTTTATGCATTACTCATATCTAAACCAATCCAGGCCAGTACATTTGACCGAAGCAAGGCAATCTAGAGAAAACCACCACACCAGTAAGTAACCAACAGAAAGCGAACGTTATGATTATGATAAGACATACTACACAGATACGTAATACAACAAAGCAATAAGATAATGCAAAAAGAAGAACATTTGCTAAAAAGTTGTAATCTTTCTCAAAGTTCATTTCATACTCTTTAAGTAAGTATATAAGAACCAAGTTTTGTACTACACACCTATTGCAATAAATGTTTTTCACTTTAACTTAACAATTTACAATGAAACACCGAATACATGTATAGTAAGATTTAACTTACCTCTCAACTTCTCAACTGACGAAGAACAAACATGGACAGGAAAGAAATTACTTACATAACTACTAAAATACTCATGCCTGCCTAAGTACAAAAATGAAAAAATTAAGCTGTTATTTCCCTCTCCTTTAGTTTTTAGATAAAATGCGCAATTGGATGAGTTTATACTTTCAAATATTTTCTTCCTTGACCTGACTGTCAGAACTGAGCTGAAATAATGTTCTATCACTACAGAAATAAAAACAGCGAGGATGGCAAAAACAAAGGTTTAGTTTAGCCAGCATTAAATAAATGTGCTAAGTACATAAATAACAAAGTTCATAATATAACTATAATACATACCGAGAAATATCTACGCATTTCGTTTGGCAAATATTTTGCTATTTGCTAAATGGATTTTCGTTCTTTATTGTCTGTGGAATTCGAATCACATGTAGAAGCACGTTGATCTCTATAGATAATATGATACAGCTTATATTTATTATAGTACCTAAATATTATGTATGTAGTTCACAGAATTGCAATTCAGCTAAAATGCAGATAATAAGTAATATTGTAATATGTATCTTTCTTATGTAGTTAGGTACTGATATATACTTATATAACAATGACAACAGTAAGTAATAGATACCTACACATGTAGTAGTTGCTACTTTCGTAGGATAATATGTACATAACATACAGAAAATGTGATGTTGCTCATAGAAAGATTATAGAAGTACTGTAGGTACACACATCACATAACGTGACACCATAGCTAAAGCATATCTAAACAAAACAAACATTCATGTATTGTAGTGTATTGTATGTAAGTAAGTACGTGACTGTTCGTTACTGAAAGTAAAATCCACTTATTACATGACGGATCTCATTGTGAATCCACTTCTCATCACAAGCCAAGCCACGTCATATACCATCTTCCACAGTTCACTCAATTCTCAGTCACTACTTCTTTTCCTGCCTGGTTTTGTTTTGTCTTTCTTTTCATTTCTTTGACTGCTCTGTGAATTCTCCATGTTGCGTTGCGTTATATTTCTGTAATGCTTTTCTTTAGCAGCCCTCCTTCTCTTGTCTGTCTACAATGTTCGTACATGCTCTTGAATGGGTATGAAATGTAACTTTACTATGCCATAATGTGACGGGATGACATTCCCTCACTTTTTACTTATGTTTTTATAAAGGACGTGCCTTTGATCTTCATCACGGTGTCATTATCAGAGTTTAATGTTATTTATTGTGTATATTCACTAAAACGAGTCTTAAAGAAGAAAGGAAAGACTTGACTTCGACTTTGACTTTGCTTGGCTGTTTGGAAACCAAGCCCACTACTTATGTTACGCTAAGTTATCTTCTTCTATTACTTACTATGCATTACTTAATAGTTCTAGTGTTCACACAACATCAATAGAACTTTATGTTTATGTCTACCTAAACTAAAAAGACAGGAAGCTGCTCACAGAGACAGGAACAACATTTCTCAAGAAGAAGAACCAATGAAACTAACCAACATAGTTACAACAACATGCATGACTCAAATATTCATTGCGATTTTATGCATAGCTATTGTAAGTAATTTTGTTTGAAAAAATATTCATGATCTTATGGCAAATACCGAAAGTTCTGAGAATCTTCGCTCTTCCGTTCTATCTGACCATTTCGTAATGTTGAATGTAAAGGTAAGGTGCATAATACTGTGTAGAATACACCGTTCTGCATAATACTTGTCCCAGCCATTAAACAAACCGTAGGTTTTGTTTTTTACCTTCGGTATTTTATTTACTGATACTACATGGATGCAAAAGCAAATAGTAAAAGCATTCTTCAACGTAAGATTGTGATTCTACTAGTTATTACTGTTATTGGTTACATATAATAGAAAAAATTTAGGATAGACTGCTTTGATGCTTTGTAAATCGTACCTAACCTTTCCGGTAAGCCATAATAAGTAGCAAAGTTCAATAAATTGATCTTAATGGGACACTATCAGTTCAATATAAGTTTAAATACAATTTTAAGTACTTCTATGAGGTAACCTTACTGTACTTTTAGCAAAGATTAAAATAGTAAGCTGTTTTTGGCATAGGGGCAACATAACATAAGCATCAATATGTATCTAAAAGAACTCATCCAAACAACTACACATTCCGAATACAGGTGGGATCAAATGTTATGTAATCCAGCATGCAACGTAAAAAATAATAGCGTATTATACAGACAAACAATACATACTTGCTTTAATGCTGCAACATGTGCTATACGTAGGTATATAGTAGTAGGTGCCTATGCTACACTCAATTGAAGTACACTCGTAAATTCTCATTTTCTCATCCCAAGCTAATAAATAGTTTTGCTATTGCCTGCAAAGCGAATCGGCGAACATTGAGCTTTTGTTAGTATCGTCTTAGAAAATATTATAACCCTTTGTACTTGCCTGCTGAGTAGGTACCTATTGTGAGTAATAAGTTCTATAAAATAATGAATTTTGCTTTCTATTGCTGTTTGGGATGAAAAAGCGAATTAAATATGAATGAACGTCCAGGCTCATTTTTACTGAGAACGCAATGTACCTATTCCCTTTAGTAAATTCTAGTGATATTAAACCGGCAAAAATGATTCCATTCTTTCGCCTTATGCGTTGTTAACACAAGATCACAGCACTACTTATGATTTCTGAAGTGTATTGGCCATGGCCCTTATAATTTATTTAGATGCACGTATTTAGATTATAGATATTCCTATTATATAATTCATTATTATGCGTCTCTCAATATCGGCCACAAAACAGCAATGCAAAAAGTGTACAAAAATATTCACAGAGCAATATTTCCCAATGTTTATGTACTAATTAAATAATGAATTTATAATAGGAACTTGGCAAACTACTGACCATTTTGAATTTTCAATCTCAAAGTCACAGAGTAATACAAATGTCTGATTGTGTTGTGTTTTGTACTGTAATGTGTCGTGCCTATGGTGAAAATGGATGTACTGACGCTGGCTTGCAATTTATTAGTATCTTAATTGAGTAATATTTTATAACGCCCAAATACCATTCACAACAGAACCTTAACCTTCTGAAACCTTATAGTAGTTGTGTTTAGGAAAACAGTGGGGAAGCAACAGTCTGACCCCTCTGGAATTATAATCACTCATTGAAAGTCTTAAGCTGAAATATTAAGAGCCGAAAGACATTCAGTATTTGCATTTTCAACAAGAAGTGAGCTGGAGCTGAGCTGAGCACACTAAGTAATTGAACGAAGAGTCAAGAACTGGAAGCGGGTCATTAGTAAATTTCCTTTAAGCTAAATTATACTTATTACGTAGTTGATGTAAAATTGCCATGCACAACTAGTACGAGTATGCATCTGTAATACATAATACATCATAACAACTATGCACATGTTTTACACTCAAGGATTATTAGCACCTAAATGAATTTCTTGATCCTGACGAATCGCTACAAAGTCTCACATTTGCAAAGCCATCTTTCATGTAAGATTTTGCATTAGCAATGCTGGTTTAATGTACAAAGTCTAGGAACAGAAAATACTTGAACTGCCGCAAGTACTTTTAACCCCAATAAATCTATCCTTATAATTTGTTGTCATTTCCTAAATAACTTTTCCTATTCACCCTTCATGTTAATCTTTCGGGTAAGAAAACATGATTTATTTCCGCGTGCAATTAAAAGACAGACATATCTGTATAGACTATCATTTTTATGTGCTGAAGACAGTTTGACTTACAGTATTACAGTCACTTTATACAAAAGTTTGAAATACTATCGAACATGTCCTTAACTAACCGTTCTTTGCACTCACAAGTTTACATGTGCATATAGCTATTACACTAATTGGGCAGACACAAACTTTTATTTACCGAAGTTTAAAAAAAAAGTTGTAAAACACTCATTAACAGACTTTGTTTACCTAGTTTAGAAAAACACGACTCTAGCGAAAATTACTTGCTAATTGATAAAGTGTCATGTGCCTAATCGTTTACACGCTTGCAGCACTACTTAAAGTAAATTACATACCTAGTTGCAGTCGTACGTGTATATGTAAGTAACAGGGAGATCTGAGAATCCTTAGGTATTTATGTTCGTTTTCTGTCTACAAGTGTACTATGCATTTTTATGCATTGCCCAGTAAAGTCTGATGTAATAAATACAATGCACGACCCTAATCCAATCACGTCGTGCTAAAGTAATAAATCCCAGTCCCACTAGAATGTATAGATTTTAAAACAATCATTGGTAAACTACTGGCGAAATAAGGACTCTAAAGTCACAAACACGATGTGCCTATAGTTCATCGTAAGATAATTATGTAATGCTTTAATATTAGTCCTTAATGATATAGTCACTCCATGTGTTTCTAAATCAGGTTAACAAGCATGAATGGACTGTACTTTCATATTCATACGTTTTGCATAAAACTACAAATATGAACAAATATCATCTATGTACCTAAGTAATAAGACAAATTATGATAGCTTAAATAAAAAACAATAGAACTTTAAATGCTGAATAATTTAATGCTTAGTTAAATATAATTCGTGTACAGTTGTACAGCTTGAGTGATACAATGAGCTATTTGTTGCTGTTAATATTTATGAAGAATGGAAAGAGTACATCTAGTACATATAAGTAGTATTATGTAGTAAGTAACCTATTTGTAAGTATTATTATTTTGTGGTTAAACAAAACTGAAACATATGTAACGCAGAATTATATTATCAATGTGTGTCAGACAGGCAGAGATAGACGAGATTAAAAGTTACCATAACTTAGAAATGGTGCTTAGTGTTTACCCACAGTCTATCTGTTCCTATGCACTCTACTGTGCATAGAGTATAAATTATATACATATCCGTATCTGTGTACGCTAGTTTCTAGTCAATATTAATTTTTGTTGTAATGTTCTGATATGAGTTCTGAGATTTCCTATACTATAATATGCATGGTACGGCTAAGGTGCAATATAAGTCTACGGAGTACGTACTTTACTATATACAATATAGAATAATAAATATGAACATAAGAGTAGAAGTGTAAGTTTAGCCGGTCCTTTTTATGTTACTAATGTTAGTAGCTCTTCCCTATTGTACATGGTATACTAAGACCAACAAACGAAAACTAGAAATGTGTGTAATTGAAATCGCATTTGACGGCTTGCGAGGAAATGATATTTTTGCATGCGCTGTGGTGACGTCTGCAGGATATCCTTTCACCTAGTTGATTTATTTCTTTCATTATCAGGTTAGAATTTGTTTGTTATTGTTATTAGGAAGTGAGTTATTACAAGTACCAAGGGGCAGCAGTAGAGTAGAAATATATATGCCAAGTTGAATGAATGAATGTAAAGTAAATAGGTACAAACTACACAGACATTAGCTCTATATCAATTACTTGGCGAAGCATCGAGAAATATCAAACCAAGCCGAACTAAAAGTAATGTAGAGCATTAGGTAAACAGCAAACACAAACCAAACCCACTAAATAGAAGTTAGAATCTAGGAAAGGTCTAGCAATTGCCAAAATGAACTAAGACAGCTAACGTAAGCATAACTATAACTGTAACATGTTCTCCTTTACCAGAAATAATGCGTAACTATTCAAATAATTGTATATTATTGCATATCTCTAGGCTGACAAAGCAATTGCTATGTGTTGCGTAGCATAGAATATGAGGAGTAGTAGATCTAAGGGATTTGCAGAGAATAGCTTTGTTCTGTTTGTTTACGGCAGTTCCTACTCCCTATGTGCACTATGGATATAAAATTACTTTCAGATAGTGATAGTAACATAGTAAACATTTTCCTTTGCGACATGTATTTGGCTTTGGCTTCCTTTTACGTTTGGAACAAGCTTTTATTACTTATACTTTGCTACGGCAGAACAGAGCACAGTTGTAGCATTTGTTTTCTGTGATAAATTACATTAATCTCAAAGTCAAGGGAAACCACAGAATAGTACAATGAATGAATTGAACAAATAAACGTTTTTACTACCAAGAATACCCACAGAAATGAGAACAGATGGATAAAATAAAACTATTTTGATAACTACTGCTAACTGTAAACTCTTAGCACCCACACAATGGTCTTAAGTGGACATAGTTAGCCATTAATGATACACTTTCACTACGAAACCCGATAAACTTTTAACTTGATATTTATTGCCCTAATTTCTGAACTAAATACTATACCATTAGTAATAAAGAGAATCTTTATCAAGGAGACTCACTTTTACTTCCAAGTATAGTCTTCTGTTTTTCTACTACTTAGGAAAAGTAAATAACAACTAATTGTTGCAAAGTATACTTAGGTAGTTTATGTTTATAATTCACTCACATCTAATTAGCCCGACATTGTCACGTCCACATGAATAGTAATTGCGTTTCTATTTTTAATATCCTGGTACAACAATCTACCTAGTGCTTTTAATGGATTTAATAGGTGTTGTGGAAAATATTTGCAAATTAAATAGTACGTGACGAGTTTACTATTTCACCAAATTCACTTCCATTTCCTGTATAAAGTGTATGACTTCCCAAAAAATATTTTATATGCGTTAGCCAGCGTAGCGTAGTAGAGTACCTTGTACAGTATAGCTAGGTGCATAAATAAGTATATATATCACATACTTATGATTACACTTTTGCAAATAAATTACTACTACTACAGCTACTAGTGCCATTGCCATTATATATTTAGAACAAGTTGGTAGGTAGTTATGATAAATATAAGTTTGCTTACATCCCACTGTGTTACGTGAATAGAATGGCTAAACATGAAAAAAACAAGAGAATTTTCTGCTTTATTTATTGAAGTTGCTTGAGCGAGTATAGGGAAGCTTGTCATGTCAGTGGATTGGATTGGATCGGATTGAACTAGGCGAAAGTATTCTCGTCTTTTTTCCAAAAGGTTAGTTTTAGTATACAGGAAAATCAATAAGGTCTTCACTATAAGTAACTACATGATATTATAGTTGAATCCACTTGCGTTAAAGGAGATGTATGCAATAGTAGAAGGAATTCATGGTGAATGAAAAACAACGGAGAAGACAAGAACCAGGCTAAAGCGGGTAGAATAATGTAAAGCTTTGAGATGCGGGTAGACTGAGAAAGGATAAGTTTGAAAGCAGAATGCAAAAGCAGAGATGAAGAAGGTTAAGATTTACCCAAAATGTGATGTTTTAGTTCTGGGTGTGGGAAGATGGCCTTTTCTTGAAAGGTTGGGCTGTAATGTAAGTGAAGTTATGTGGGTATGTTTAGTCGGGTTGCCCGGATCTCGTAGCAGCGTGGCCTGGCGTGGCGTGGCGTGAATTGACTTCACTGAATCCTAAGTCAAAGTCAAGTATTCCTCTCCTATAATATTTCCTAGTTTTCCCTGTCGTGTATGCTCTCTTCCACGGAAGAGTCTTCCAAGAGTTTGAGCTGTAGACTGGAGTGGAGTTATTTTCCTAGATCAAACACAAATCACTTGAGTTGGTTGTTGGTGGATGTGGATGCTGTGGATTAGGTCATGCCTGGCCTGGCCTGGCCTGGTCTGACTTTCAGTTTCGGAACACTGTTATGTTCGTCTTAGTATTTTGCTATGTTATTGTCTATGGCGTATGTTAATTCAGATATTCGCACCTACTTATGTAATACAAAGGGAAATACTAAATATCCCTTGCTCGAGAAACCACCAGCGAAATAAACTCCACTTACAACAGCAATGCTACTCACTTTAGGAAACTGGAGAATGGAATGAAGGTGGTTGTTTTAATATTTATAGCCAGGTAGAAATTCTACTGCTACACAGTTCGGTGGTAGTACAGATAGCTCTTTTAGCTAAGAGAATTATTATATTAAATAGAAGAGAACAGAACAGGAGGTCACAGTCACAGTCAGGTCCGCACACAAACAATGATAATAAGTCAGGCCACTAGATTTTGCAAAATAAATCCTTTGTGACTATTTGCACGGTATTAGTGTTATGTATTTGTAGTTCTCCAACTACTAAGCACATTGTATGTCTAATTTAATGTAGTGTGGTGTACTATGGTATGGTATTAAACAAACAGAGCAAGTATTATTCTCCTTTATTGACAGTGAGTTACTCTTATAAAGAGAGGACGGGCTGGGAGGTCGTTCCTCGGTTGTGTCGTGCAGTGGAAGTTGAAGTTGAAATGTGCATAGAGTAATAGTAGTACTAATAGTGGAATGAAGCTAATTTTCCATAGAGGCACATGTATTTATGTAGGATAAGGATAATCCAGGGATGTTAATTCACTTGCAATGTATGTGTGTAATGTGTAGTTATTTTATTTAGTCTACCCTTGACTTGACTTGACACAACAGAACAGAACACAGAATAATAAACACAGCTTATGTGTTGGTTAAAGTAGAGTGTTGCTAATTTGCGATATTATTTATTATTAGCACTTGCACAGTAGATAGAGCAGGTAGAAATGTATTTATGGGTATAAAATACATAAATAACGAGATGAGAGGAATGCACTTTATGTTATTGTATTGTTAGTAGTAATTCGGTTGTATAGTAAAGGTGATCTTCTTCTCGTGTAATTCCCTCTGCATTGCTATTGTGGCTAATAATAATGCAAATTATAGCTTTACCAGAATTCTCCCTGTGCGCTGTGATGTAATGCGGTGAGTTGAGTGGATTCTCAAGTCTAATGCAATGGATTATCTATTTCTAACGAGGAGAATATAAGTATACTTCCTAATTGCAATAGGATAGTGATAGGATGTATTATAGTATAGTGTGTCAAGCAGCGTTGATTTGCTTTTGGTTCTCAAGTTAAACTCAAACTGCAGTTCAATTCAGTTTTGGTAGTTGCTTTGGGTTGGTTAGGTTAGTCACTTTATGTTGGTAGTGGTAGTATAAGTAAGTATATTGTATAACTTTATGTTTGTATGTATGTATGAAGTACTTAATATAATTATTTTCAGAATACGAGACTCAGAATAGAAACCGGATGATTTGTTACAGATAGGCAGTCAGTGAGTGTGAATGAGGTTGGCTTTATTTAGTTGGGCCGGCTGGAGCTCATTCTCATTCTGATTTAACCTGACTGGATGCTCTGTGGACGTTGATGTATGTCTTCTGATTGCAAACCCAAGTCTTCTTTAATATATGTATAAGTATAACATACATAAGCAAGAAGTATTAGTAGCTACAGATAGATAATGTAGCTTTTAAAATAAATTTTGATTCGAGTGAAGAGGATGGATAATGAAGAAGAGAGGTATCCGAATCAGAGAGCAGAATCCTAATCAAATCCTGATAATAGAGAATTGCCGAGAGGTTCTATTGACTTGAGACGTTGAGACTCAAACTAAAGTCGAACTGACTCACAGTTCAGTTCACTGCTGCTTGTAAAAGTAAGTAGAAAGATATGAAGGTAACACTCTGAGAGATTTGGAGTAACTAAAGTTAGAAGGTGTTTTGACTCAGCTGATATCCTTACTATAATATAAACTTTGTTAATCTTGCTGGCTTGGCTTGGCTTTGGCTTTATTCTTTCAAGCTGTTTTTCCTCCTCTTGCTATAATGTAAGTATCTTTATGTACCTATGTGTATCTAACTATATGTACTACTACTACTCTTTCTGTTTCTTGATGTACTTTTGCTTTGGGTTCGTACTTACTTAAGTTAAAAGTGTACGTACAGGTAGGATTAATGCAGTACTGGGTATGACTATGTTAAAAATGTATGCACTTATGTGTACATAGGTAAGTGTATGTAAGCATGCAGTTTTCATTCCTTGCAATTATTGCATGTATATTGTAGGGCTTACTTTTACATGCGTTAGTTTTTCTATTCTCTCTGTATGATATAGAAGATTCCTTAGCTTGGTCTTGGTCTGGCTCTTTTACGAGTTCTTTCATATTACATGTAAAAACATACATGGATAGCTTATATCATGTTGCCTTACCTTGCCTTGCTTAGATATTTAGACTTGGCTTTGGCTTTGACTTCAGTTCACTTTGGCTCCTGATTTGATGTGAGCTGAGGCGAGAGAGATGAGATGAGACGAAGTTCGTGAATGTGAGGATTTGATGTGGAGAGGATAGCAAAGCAAAGCAAGTAGCAAGTCGCATGTTGTGTTATGCACATATAATAGTAAAATGCATCTCTCCTAGAAAATCTGCTGCATTATTGTAAACAAGTACATACAGCTTAGCTGCAATGCAAATGTGTATAATGTAATGGGATACACAATAACAATAACACATACATCCATCGGATTGAATTACTACACTACTACGAGTCGTACTAGCTTACAACAAATGTCTGCCAATTCAATACTCTGTGGCTGTATAAGTAGTTTGTAGCTATACATATAGTTTGTATAAGAATTATAATGCAATGCGGTGCAAATAGTGTAGTTGTAGCATCAACATCCACTTCTTTTCCGCGAGTACCTATTCTGTGTGTGTAAACTCTTTGATTCTCCAATTGCAATGAATTCAGTTGTATACATACTTATAGAATAGCAGATGCTTACCCAGTATTGAGCAAGCGAATAACATATCCTATCGCATCAGGTACTTGACTTATCTTGTATACAAACAGGGTTTTGGAAAACTACTATTGAATAGGGTCTTACGATTAAGGAAAACGATTTAGGAAACCCAGACTCCCAGGGAAGATGTAGTTTGTCTATTATTTTCGATAAGTATTTCTTGACCCTTGGCATATATTTAACAAAGCAAACAGATTTGCTTAAATAGAAATACCCAATGTCCTTAAGAAAAATGGGAAAGGATTGACTAAAACGAAAATGTTTAGAATACCAAAGTGCATCTGTTTTCTTAGATAGGTTAATCTAATCATTGTATTGAATTTCGTTTTACCAGCTTCAACGGACACCCTGGGATTAAATTGCATTCAGAAAATTACGTGCACCCGTGTAGGTAGATACAATTTTATCGTGCCACCTATAGCACACATAATAATCATTACCATTCTGTGCATTCTCATGTTGTAGCTTGTAGGTTAGTTAGATAATACAGCCAGCCACAACAATATCAGATAGTAGGTTTCAGTACACACCTTAAGCTCAGTGAGCATTAGTGAATTTATCTGAATACAGCAGAAAACGAATAGCATTTTAGTTTTGCTGACTGTTGCAAAATGAGAACAAACTTGAGTTTTTATTTTAAGATAGGGATTAATGCCTAGAATGTTGTTGTACTGTGTAGTAGTTAAGAGTTGAAGACCCGTTCGCTTGCATTGGTCCGTTTGGTTGTGTTGGTGTTATGTTTGTATGGTCCAATGGTCTGGACTTCGTCATTCCTTTTCTTTGTTTTTCTTCGATTTCTTTGGTAATGTGGTTTGTTTGGTGTGCAATTCACTACCTACTGTAAGTAGTGAGCAATGTAACTATAGACTAAGTTATAAACATAATATTTACTATGTTAGTTACATGATAGATATTGATGTAACTTTATGAATACAACTTATACGTACGTAAATACATGTTTCCTTATGTAAGCGAAATGTTTCCTTCGCGTTTTAGGTATCTTATTCGCTATAAGTATCTCTCGAGCTCTTAACTACCTCGCTTATATATTTTGCTAAAACTTTGATTCGCAACACATTTAACAGCCAGTGTTTCCTTTCCTTCATATCAAGGGTCGCATCTATCTCCCAAAAGAAAACATCATCGTAGCATCCACATTACTCATTCAAAATGCAAAGCACACCCAATTTTTCACATACTACAGATACGTATACATATAATTCAGTATTACTACACCATTAACCTGTAGACCTTAAAATAATCTACCTATGTAAGTTATCTAACTGCTTAGGCATATGTATTACGTATCTACAACTAACACTATGTTCGGTGCAACATAGCAAACATCCTACAACTACAAAAATCCTATATCAACATTAACAACATCTGTAATATTATACTGTACGTTTATGTAGGTACTTTATACATATTAATATAACTACTTACTAGAATGGTTTATGAGTACTATAGTGTGGTACCTAGTTACTACTTAATAAAGGATCTAAAAACACGATAAGAATACTCAGCTCTAGTTACTTTATTTTGTCTGTCCATTTACAACATTTTGTATTAATATTAGTACTATATTCATAACGCGGAGCTACAGATATTTATTTCTGTACATATTCCAAATGTAGTATGTAATATGATTATGCTTAAGTATGCTTTTGCTACTGTACTGAAGTGGTTTGTTTAGTTTCAATTCTACACGCTTGCTGATTTCATCCAGAATGTATGTAGTACAACTTTATAATAATAAAATGGTTTGTATTAGTGTATTAAGGCTCTTACGAAAGTATGAGCAATCGTGGTTTGGTTCTTTCCGTATGAACACATAGTAAGTAATGATGTTGATATGCTCTCCGGTCTTTTCTGCCTTGCCATGGCATGCCACGCCAAGCCATGCCAGAGGATGTAACGTTTTGATCTAAATTGGAATAAAGAGAATTACTACCAAGCGTAACAAAGCAGGTATTTTTTCTCCTAAGGTTTTAATTTATATCACGACAGTAAACACAACATTTTTAAATAAATTCCAATGTACACTTTCTGTAAGTACATTTACCTGCTTCCATGTAGCATTTATATTACCATGTAAGATGATACACGTGTAATA
Source organism: Tomocerus mixtus (assembly GCA_034694165.1). Classification (NCBI taxonomy): domain Eukaryota; kingdom Metazoa; phylum Arthropoda; class Collembola; order Entomobryomorpha; family Tomoceridae; genus Tomocerus; species Tomocerus mixtus. The sequence goes on from JAQFYC010005152.1 coordinate 13,236, forward strand.
AATATACAAACAAGCGTGTATGCATGAAGTAATTCGAGAGTCCAATGAAACATTATAAAAATTCCTTCGGGGGTAATTGAGCGAATGTTTTTATTACTATACCTCAAACCAGCACACATATAGAAACAAAGATACACTACATACAGTAGGCCATTATTCATTTACATTGAGTTTTCCTGCTTAAAGTGCAAATCCTAAAGGCCAATGCAATGTCTATTTCAACATGCAAAAACGGTGGTCAGTTTATCAATTTATTTGCATTATCTATAGATGCACTGGATTGAGCATGGTCATCTAAAATCAATTTCCTTCCGGTTAAATCAAAGAACATCCGCTCTATAGCTATGGTATAGATTAACAAATTGCCGTATTAAATAACTGTTTTATAGTAGTATATTATCATGAAAAAGTAATAGGGATGTCAACAGATTGTAGCATAAAAGGTCAGAATCAGATACCAGAGTCAATGTGAATTTAAAGCAAGCAGTTAATTTAAAATGAATCATCCCACAGTGGCCGTGGACGTCTCCCGTGTATATGTAAGCAAAGCGAAACAACAATTAAATGTACCTATGAACATAGAACTGTAATTAACACTGCTATTTTTATATGTATACAAAATGCTTTTGAGTGTACCTGTACATACATTAATAAATAACATGATGATGATGACGATGACATTTACGGGCATGGAGTAAGGTAGTATGTAAATGCTAAAGCAAGTGGTACATATCGTTTTCCATGGTGTAAATACTGACATAACGGGTGGTGAAATGGGAATACCTACAATACGGTACTTCAGCTGAGATGTATTTGGTTATGTTATGTACGTAGGTAGTGTGTGTTGATGTTTTTGTTCAGTTTTTGTTAAAAAGCCAAAGCCAAGCTGCATAGATCAGAGGACGCTAATTTGTCGTTGGCCAAGTTATATGCGGCAATTATGCCTACTTGCTTCACCAATGTAAACTAACTGTGAACTTACAGTTCCCTTGTCCTTCTTCGATTATTTAGTAATAACAATTTAACATTTCCGAGTTAATTTCTCCATTCAAGCTGAGTCTGATTTTGAATGGGGCTAAACTTAATTCATAGGCGTAGGTACTTCAAAAATAATTGCATTTACATAAGATCCTTCACAAAGGATTTTAAGTTGAAGGGTAAAGCAATGAGCAAAACTATACAGTAAACGAGTCAAATAAACTGCTGAATTAGTCTGCTATTTTATCTCATTGTACGAAAAAATACGGAGAGTAAGCAGAAATCTTTTGTCTCATTCTAATTCGTGTTGGCATACATTTGACAATTGCATTTATCTATGAAGTCGTAATTCTATTAGCGCTTACGGAGACTCAAGACAAAGGCACAAGAAGAAGATCTAAGAATGTACGAAAACCAGCCAAGTACAGCTGTATTGCACAATTCTGCTGTAGGACCATTTATTTTCATTTTCGTAATAAATAACTTGGTCTTGTCTCATTGGCAAAACTTGTCTTACATATACACAAAAATTACAAGGACAAGTTAAGTAAGTAGGTGAAATACATATGTACAGACCAGACCCGACTAGACTCTAGACCATAGTCATAGCTCATAGGGGGTTCTTATGCAACCGTAAGTATACACATGAGCACATACAATTAATAGCATTAACTTACTTTACTTGCAAATTAGTTCTCTTATCCTCATTCAAATTAACTCAAATATCGTCCCACATTTTTACAGTTATAACCTACGGTCCAGAAATGTCAAGTAAATACCTTACTAATGTGTTCCATGCACAGTGAAGTGACTACAGAGGGTGTCCCAGCTAACTTGGCAATAGGGGATATCCTCGCGTTATTAGCTTAAAATCCAAAATTTGAGTTCCGGAAAAGGAAGGTAGGAAAACCAACTATTTTCTTACGTAAGTTTCAAA
>JAQFYC010005153.1:0-15149 GCA_034694165.1 Tomocerus mixtus
CATGGAAGAGGGTAGTCGTAAGGGATTTGAAAGTCACGAGGAAGAACTACACGACTTGTTGTTGGCAAATTCTTGTATGTTGCGTAACTTGGAAGATCTAATTCCGGATCCAGGATGTGTCGCCTAACTTTATATGTCCCCATATTGATTTCTTAATTAATTACAGGTAAACTATGAAAGAAATTAGGGAAATTAACTTAAGAATTTGATTTTACTGCTTAAAGATAGGTTTAAAAATTTTGACAGATTGAAATTGTTTAAACTAACCTGAATAAATGTTCACACTGACAGAGCAGAAGAGTTTTTGCAGACTGTTCGTTTAAGACTGATCCCAACGAATTCCTTAACATCCGAAATTTCTATAGGATTGAGAGAGCTGTTATGTTTTCTTATCACATCTAGCACTCTTTACATAGTCTATTCTTCGCTTCCTGCCTGCCTACACATCTTAGCCCATCCCATCCTATTACAATTATGTGTATTGTATGATATTTATTTTTAATCTTGGCTCCTGTTCAAATCTGCTGTTATTTAGCAAAAGAATGGACCTAAGTGCCTACATACGTGTATTTAGGTGAATACACGGCACACATACATACATATATACTCTTTGCTAACTAACAGAACATTAACAGAGGCAATCACAGAGAAATCCATGTGTGTGTACCATTTACTAACCAGATTGCCCTAATTGTACTCTTCGATGAATCTCATTCTATTCTCTGGTACCTACTCAATTCGTCCATTCGCCCTTCTTCTAGGCCAAGGTTGACTTTGACTACTGCTCTGTTTCTTTTGGATAAGGAACTGAAATAGACTCCTCTTGTCATTCAGGATACACTTACATACTCACTTTCAGTTCAGAGACGTCACAAAACCTACTGACTCAATTCCATTGTGCAGTGAAATGTATGTGCATAGTAATATACTACACAAGTACAATACTTCCATTAACACTTGCTAGTGATAATACATAAATACATTGAATATTTTTGCACTATACTACTGTACCGTACTTGCTAAAGCTATGAAAAACCGACATAAAAACTTCCAAGAATAAAGAGTTTTTACAGAGCAGACAACTTGCCAAAAAGATAACTAAAATCTTTTAGTGCATTTTATGCTATACATTATTGCTACAATGCTTTCTTCGCTATGTACCGCATTTTTATCATTTGTTCCCGGGTCACTAATTCTACTCCCAAATATTTTCGACGTACCTATGCATGTCATTCTAACAATGACTATAATTCGTTATGATAAATATTTAACATGTTCAGAATCACATATTTTTGAGGAAAATGCATTTTTCGATAATCGTATACACGGTAAGCAATGGAAAAATTACAACAATTTTCGTAGAGGCATACAAAATTCTGTGTTTTAAAAAGTCTAAATATTGTCTATAATTATTATTTTAGTTCTTAATTATAAAAGATTTAAATTAATTTGTCGAATAATGGTGTACCTATTTGAAACCCGGGTTGCTTATTACAGAAACACGGTGCACTGGTTTTAGGTTCTATATATCTATATTCACAGCAGTTCGCACAATTTAATATTTATTTTATGTAATACATATTACTTGTGCAGTCAGCGTAATTCCACACAGCAGTGTTTGTTAGCCTTGTCCTGACGTTGATGTTGACAGTGCAGAGGATAAAAGGGCTGTCAAGTTTCAGCTAAATAAATATATCTTCTGTGAATATCCATCATGTGCGTGGAAGTGTTTAGCATCTGCACTCTGGAAAATGCATGTGGGTGGTATTAGGCATTAGATATTGGCATTGTATTACACATATCTCTCTTTATTATGTATATAGTGCAGCTAAAACTGTTGTGAGAATGTATTGTATGTCTGTAGGCAATACATAATAATAGTATCAAGTTTGCCGTGATTTATATGCACATAAAACTAAACTAAGGCTCCTAAAACAAGAATTTGAATATGTACTGTTGAAATGCAAATGTGAAATAATAACTCTTATCAGAAACTAGGAGAAAAGTCTGCACAGTCATTTGTGGAATTTGGAGTAAATCCCTCGTCTGGAGTTAATCAAGTGCTACTGCATACTCCACCAGCTTCTATTCTAACGGGATTATGTCACACAGCCCTCTATAAAATGCAACAAACTTATCTTAAATCTTTTTGGCTTACTGATCTACATATTATTTAAGTTTCTTTCGTACTGAGAAATTCCAAAAGCTAACCTTATCTAAGGGAATATAAACCTTATCTAATGTCATAACCACCGTATGTTGAGAAATAATTCTTCTTACGAATTAACTATAAGCCTCATGAGGCTTATAGTTATACTACATCATTTCAAAATTCGAAACGTGACGAACAACATTTCATATTTCCTTTACAATCAAAGTTGATCCATGCAATATAATCCCCAGTATATTTCAAATGATAGGCAAACATGTGCATTATAACTACCTACATATAATAATGATGCTTTGAGGCAGATTTACATGGAGGATTTATAGCACACAAAAAATAAGCTTTTTTGAAACGTCAAATGTGAGATGGAAATCCATTATTTTAATGATCCGGTTTAGTAGGAAGATTATTTATATCTAAACCACCGTGTGTGTAGATTGCAAAAGTCGAATACTGTATAGCACAGTCCAGGCACATCAATATCAATTATAAAGTAGACGATTTGTATCTTGTAATATCAGTTAGGTATTATGATTATAAACGGTTAAATACGGAATTATGAAATAGAAGTACCCTATTTAAATTTCTAAACCTTGTAACTTGTATTTAATATCGATTGGTAAAAAATATTTGTAATGCATATTGGTTATAACAGGGATAAGGGAAATACTCATCTAAAGGATATTTTAAACAAAATTAATACCAGCAAAAATACTTTTGTTTGGATTATAAATATAACTATATGTATATTTAATTAATAGATTTCAAACAAATATGATATCTGCTCAAGATTTCATCAAACTGGAAACTTTCTTTTCAGTGACTAAGTGTTTAGCAGAAATTTTAAAAATTCTCCATTTTTGTAGCTATGAGTATCCACAAGTCCACTTTGATACATTAACGTTATAAAAATGGGAAATTATATAAATGTAATTCATTCAACAATCTTCAGTTAAATTACAGTCATACAAAGAAGATTCCATACTATGGTATATAATAAATACTTTTGTACAGCTATATTTAGTCTACGTACGATATGGTATATCTGAGAGTTTAATAATATGTAGTAGGTTTGTGAGTAAAGCACATGTAGGGAACTATGAAGTTAACAAATTGCATATGCATGATGCATACCGATGATGATATTAAGGAAAATGAGACGAGGAGTCCATTAATTCCCTGACTTGAGTTTGAGTCAGGCAGTACGGATCTCATCTGAAGTTCAGTTCAACCGAGTTCATTTCTACTTCCAGCTCCGTCATGTCCAGCACAGGTTTACTAGTTTAGTTAACTTACAAAATTACATAGGTATAAGAGAGGAAAAATATATATCGACCGTAAATGCTCATTTATGTATAGGCTTGTATATTTACTTGTCATCATTTTCCAAAACTACAATCTTGCTTACTAGCAAATATTTTCTTATTCATTTGTACCGGAATCACTTTTCACATCACTAAAATTCTGTATTTCTTAACATTTAATGAAACACAGCGTTTTCCAATAAGATAACTTCGCAATTCCAAAGTGTCAATAGAAAATATACGGTACCTTCAGAAAGCCTGTAATCAATAAATGTACATCTAAATATCTACATACTTAAATATTCTTGTATAGTATATTGTGTACAATTATATTCACGTATCATGTACCTACCTTCACATACGTACATTATTTTGATAAATACATACCTTTGTACGCTATGCGTCTAATTTGTGATAGTTTGCAGGGATAGATATATTTACAGAAAATCTGAGGAAACGGTATTATAGAACCGTAGAGAATAACCATATCCCAAATGCACATGACATAAACACATACCTAAATGCTTTTGCACACACATCAAATTATTTTGCATTTATAGTGAAAGAGAAACGTCTGCTCAGTGCTTGCCTCTTTAAGCTCTTCTGCTAAGCTTTCTTTTTCCCCGTTTTACAATGTGCTGAGCTGAGCTGTAATTCCCGACACAACAGCGGTGAAGACAGGGTCACGTCTGAATTTGCAAAATCGTATCACACTCTGGCTACCGCTGCACTGTTGCGTAGCCTAACAACTGACATCTCATGTCATGTCATAATCAAAGAACGCTCGAGTTATCTTTTTCAGCATCTATTCTCTCACTATGTTGGCAGGCATATTACTATGTCCGTTCCAGGCTTCACACTGATTTGTCGAGTTATTATTTATTTAGAAAGAAAACCTCAGAACTTTCACCCTAATATAATCGTACCTATTTAAAACAACATACAGCAATTTCCCAGTTGAAGTATAAATTGAGCACGCGATTGTTGGATACATATTAGCCTGGCTTGTTCAATTGCCATTTGGGATACTAAGCCACTATCTTTTCTGCTTATGCCAAAATATTTAGTAGCATTATATACAGTACGGACCAAACAAATGTAAGCATAGGAGAAAATATACGTATTACTTATTTGCACCTTCATTTATTTATTTACCGTGCAGCATGTTGTAACTGTTTTTACATGTATAGAATATTTTTGCAATTTGCACTCATGAGTGCAAATTTTACAACTTACAAATACAAATAGTGTCCATCTAAGATTTCCGTATGCATACTATTAAATATTTCATACTGTATATAGAATACAGCATTATAAGCTTGGACTTTCGACCTTCCTTTTGATATAAGAACCAACTCTGTAGTTCAAACCCCAAGAATAGAGTAAAGGATTGCAATAAAATAAATAGGGCTTGTATTTTGTGTAATGGCTAATGGCTGGCTATCTCTGTGAGATAAATATAATGCTATAATGCTGTAGCCTTTCGACTAGAAATCCATACAGCAAGCCAAACAATTTTCTCTATCAGTCAAAACAGCCTCTGGGTTGGTTGTGTTTATTTTCAAGGAATTTCAACCGTGTTTTCAGGTTGTTGTTCTCTTCCGCTCCTCTTTAGAACAGAAAGGAGTCTTACATAGTAGGTAGAAAGTAGGTATCGATTTTAAATACGGTAGACCAACCAAAGTGAGCCAGGCCAGGCCAGAGCCAGAGCAGACCGGGAAAACATGCAGCAAAGCAGATAGCGACGACACTATAATCACAATCAGTACTCTCAAGCAGTGATACTACATAATAAAATAACCTACTTACCACTTATGTACCTCAGACAAACAAAACAAGAGAACAGAACACCGATATCTACCTGCTGACTACCTAATACTTAGTTACACAGTGGAATTTGTTTAGATCCTTAGTTTTAAGGAACTCTGGCCTTGTTTTGTTATCATATACAAAACAAAATCACTTCTTGGAGCTGCTAAGGTAGGAAACACTAACAAAAACCAAACCAACGAATACTATGGTGTATATTTAGGTACTACACAACTGTTAACTGTCTGTACTACCCACACAATACATAAGCAATACATTTTCCGGGCTTGTGTTTCCCTTTTCTACGATCTCTGATTCTGTGACAGCCAGTTTCTATTGTAATCTAATGCATTAGGTACTTACGATTCAACGTCATGTTGGTTTGGCTCCAACCAACAACCAAGTAATAATATTCTACTATTCCATCTACGTATATTACAGAATGTAATGTAATATTGCTAAAAGTATATAAAGAAGAAAAGCAATGCCATTTCAAAATACTCTGTAATGTAAAATGTAAAGTAGTGTAGTAATGTATTGTCATATAATATAATGGGATGAGATGTTACATTACGTAGACCAAGCCAGAACAAATCAGACCAGGCCAACAAAATAGCAAAGCTCAGTTATGCTGGCTTGGCTTTGTATTCAGAACACAAGACAAAATATTAACTATAAGCTCTTTGGCTCGATACTTTAGTTTGGCCTAAAGTAACTCTGCAGATCAAACTCTTCTGAACTAAAACTTTCACCTCAACTAAATAGAACTTCCTTGCCCTTACAAGGAAACTAATACCAGCAGAACAAGCTATACATAAAATCTATAAACAGATAAACCAAAGACCCGATGTGTTGTTAGAACAAGCGTAACCCAAAATTACGCAAGGCAAAACTACACAATCCTGCTTCCTCTATTTTAAAACACAAATCTCTGGCATGGCACTTTCCTTCATTTTGTAATGTTACTGAGCTGCATATTTATACGAAAATAATTTACGACAATGAAAAATGTAAACCAAATCAATAAAAATCATATTTGCAATGTTAAACCCACCTATAGACAATTATGACAAGTAATGCTACTTTCGTATATACATAAACATGACTGAAAATTGCTAACAAACATACAAAAGCCCAATCTGTTAAGAAAAATGAACGTTTAATCTCTATAACTCAAGATTTTGTACTTATACACTATTACAATATTTATAATAGTACTTAATTAATAAAAATATTACCTATATGTTGACTACCTATGTAGATATTAGCTAATGGTATCTAATATTACAAGATGACATTTAGAAGATTCTTTTTCTACAGGTTAAGATAATAAGCTATGTTGAATGTTCTGTTTCGCAACAATATTTCTCCTGATGCTCGACCATAAATATATTTTGAGATGGCATTATTTTAAGCATTTGTTTTGCTTATTAATTGCATACCAATGGATGGAACTCTATTTGAACTCCTAAGACTATACTGTAAATGTACATAGCCATAGTTATTTCTCGATTCGCTGCAGACAAAGGCTCGACAAGGAATAAGTAGCCGGAGACGAGAGTTTCTAACTGGATTTGTAGCTTGGTACTGGTGTTGTGCCTGGAATAATCAAGAACTTAAATAACTAGGAGGATTTTCTGGAATATCGTTGTTGTTCTTATTAAACAACTTGCCAAGTGTCACACAACAGAGTAATAGTAGCCTAGATAAAGCCCGTCTATTGTACCCACTACTTACTGTAATGTCTAGCCTAGAATACTACAGGGCTTTCTCTAGTTTTGCTTCTAGTTGTGAATCTAATGTGCTACTTATGTAGATTGTTAACAGTTGTGCAGAGTGCAGCTGTCTCAAAGTGAATATTTCCTATCAGCATTCACTTTGATTCTATCCAGACAACTATGTAATAATAAATGAGGTCCATTCATATTTAATGGCTGATTCCCTACATACTAGTACATAGTACACACAGTCTTCTTTTACATACAATCAATGCAATGCAATAGTCCCAGCCCAATCCCAGCTTGACACAGCTCTCTGCTCTGCTCAACTTCAGATATTCCCAATTGGAAGCATGAATAGAAAATAAGAGTAGAGTGCATGTGCAAATATGCAGACGTGCCTGGGTTTACAAATGGGAAATGAGTTAAAACGAATATTGCAACTTTAAAGTAAAGGGACTCATATTTTTTAATCTTTATTAGTAAACTGCATTATTTGAATATCTACTTCCTATAAAGAACGCAATTTCGACTAAACCAGTAAAACGAGAAACTAAGTTACTACAAATATCTATTGTCCAATATTCTCGAATTCTAAAATGCATTATTTGTGCATGGATAGCAAAATCGTAGCGTGATGTCTTTCAATTTGTATAGCTAAATGGACAAGACAGGACAGGGGCAGGCGTATGGCACGGTGTTCCCAATTTGGAAACTACAAGTATAAGAATGGGTCATTTAGTATTAAAATTGTATCTGGGTTGGGTTGATATTAATACTATCATTACTATGGTCTATGCATGGTGTATGGTGGTGAAATAAAGGTACCTATATACATTATACAGATATGTAATGCAATATTCAGCCCGACACACATACAATACTATAACAGATTGCATTGCAAGTACATTTAGTAATATGAATATGACAGGCAGTCAGGTCTGCCTGCCTGTCTGTAGAAAATTTAGCATCCATGAGCACAATTTCAGCATCACAGAGTGAAAGGGCATTCACATTTGTACATTTACTATGTAGTATCCATATGCAAAAATTCGCATGGCCTGGCCTGGCAAAGTAGAAAGTGGGATGGCATGCTCTTGCTATGCTAAATTCAATTTCTCCATTGCCGCAGCTCAGCCGAGTTGAGTATTAAAGAACGGTCGGGAATGAGAATCACAAATAAATTGAATTATCATTTGGTTGGATGGACGAGGGGCGTGAATCTGGATCTGGTGGCCTGCCAGATAATAGATGTGTCTTCTTTTCCTCTTGTGAACACTTGTAAAGTAGTACTATAACGGCTACCACATAGGGCAACCAACCACACCAAACCACTGCTGTGTAATCTATGAGTATAACTAAGTTAGTTAGGCTACGCTACTCACTCGGAGGCTAGACCTTTGGCTTTTAGCGTACGAATAGACAATTGTCTTCGCTTTTGTCTTGGATGTGACACTGTGGGAGTGACCAAAGAAAAGCTGGGCTACGCTTTTGAAGCTTTTTAGACACTCAAGGATTATTGAATTATTCCGTTACGACTTACGGGGAAACTAGAGCGAAGCAAGACGAAATATTTCTGCTTCCATAGGTACCTTTCAACTTTCATATAATATGACTACACTGTATATGTTTTACCATCCAAAGTATGTACTTGCCATAAAGTATAACAATATTAATGCGAATTATGTATATTCGAATCCATCATTATTTTAGTAGGTACCAGATAATATGCATAGGATGTGGAGGAATATTGCTATCTTACATGCTTAGTTTAGTTGACAGTCGACTGCTGACAGTAGTTTTGCTTATAGATAACGAGATATCATCTTTACCTATTCTTAGAAATGCACTGAGCTTAATAATTATCTGGAAATAATTTGTCACAGGATTCCACCTCACCGCTATATTCTTTCTTGTTATATGATTACTTGCTTGGATAACTATATTGTTGAAATTATTTTGTCTTGCTAAATAGAGATGGATATAAACTTTACTGACCGTTCGGTCTCCGAGATGCTTGACACGACATCTTAGCACAGCAGATTGTCCTACTACAGATGTGATATTTCTAGTCCCGACAATATCGAAATATGGGGAAATTTTTCCATTTTCTTGTTGAAATGAGCTGTTGATTCCTGGGAGGACATCGGATGTCTCCGCACCTGGAAGAAACAAAATATTCATCATTAATAATTATTATATTAGCATTAAAGGACCAAACTTTCCTCATTAGGCGAGATTACACTAAATTCCTTCACAAAGTAGCAATTACAAGAGTGACATAGCGTATAATAATTACTTGCTAGTATAAATATGCAGCCAATTACCAGAGGGGTGGGGGTAATTGCACTGTGCTGTACATATGTACACCAGAGGATTATTACGCGCTTCTATTACACACCACAACAACTGAAGGCACTCAAAAGCACGACAAAATTCCTAGAACAGTCTTCTGTTTAGTACTATGCACGTCATTTTACAATGATCCTATGTGCACAAGGAAAAGTACGGAACTCTAATTCTTCTGTAAATACGAACTCAGCTGGAACAGAATAATCAAAGAGCATCAAAAGGGGAAAAGTTTACTCTCCTTAGTTTGTTGTGCCCCCTCCTCCAGTTTGAAAACGAACGTTGGTCTACCAACATTACCAGGGAACATGTCACGCACCACTACAAATACAACGAATATAGAACAAGGACACATCCTACACAAATATTACTAATGAGAAGGTAGGTGTTCACTGCTACCAAGAAGTCGTCTTTAATTTCTTTAGCCTACAAAATACAACTACAACAAAGAGGCTACTAATTATAATTATACTTAGGCCAGGCCTACCAAATTTAAACTCATTTTAATCGAGATATTTTTTTTAAAGTAGAAAGTATTTTTACAATCTATATTTGTAAAAAATGGTGTAAAACAATTTATAATGTACTACTAGGTACGTATTTATGTACCCAATCAGCACATATACTGTACAGTAGTAGGTTTACTTGATTTCAAAGAATTTCAAGTGCAACGAACGAACTCGGACAAGTTTACCAATAAAATCTAAGAACAATCGTTCAAAGTGAAAGTGGAGCCATACCATAGAACACTTTAAGAGAATGTGAAACTAGGAAGATAAAAGCTAACTAAACTTTGCAATGCATTACGACATAAAGTAGGAAAAGGTTTTGTTCGACACCCCACTGAATATACTTTCACTCCACTTCACGGGATTCATTCTCTCTACTTACTTACTTTCTCCATCCTAAGTAAGTGAGTACACACCATATCGTAACGAAGCATACAATTCCAATTCCAACTCCAACTCTGATTCCACATTTGAAATGGAAATGTGGTGGTCAGTTCAGTCACAGTTCCAGCGTTCCACTCACGATTTCTCGTGTCCTGATGTGGTAGAAAAGCCCTATAAGTACAAATACGTACATAAAACAGTCTTTACTTTACTAGAGGTGTATGTATGTATACCTGGCCTGGCCTTAGAAGGAGCACAACATAGATAAATGTCTAGTTGGGAGTGATATTATTGCAGCATGAAAGAAATCCGGGAAGATGGGACGGGACGCCGTCAGGAAGACGGGAATGTTAGTGTTAGTGTATGGCACATATCAAAGTCATTCCAGTTGCACAAACTAAACAGAACTATACCACATTGATGTAATAATGTAATGTAAAGTAAACTTAAGTAACTACAGTGGTGCATGGGGTGAAGCTGGGATTTCATGGTTACAGACTCCATTACTTCGTTATGTGAAACTTTATCAAGGTTTTCAAAGCTTTTACATGACCAGGGGAATAGGACGTATTAAGTATGTACAAAAGTAACGTCTAGCTTGTCTACCATCTACTTATACGTACACCGGTATCCGTCTGTCCGTCTACCGTACCATAACCAGACCCCAGCAACCAAACCACTAAAGTAAACTAGCCACAATTCTAGTAAGGAACCTGTTCCGCTCTCTTTATTTACACACAAGAGGAAGCACTAGGATCATGGAGTTTCAGACTTTTGAGACCACTGGAAGACATAAAAATACGAGGTCATAGTAGTTTCCTAAATTTTATGTAATGCTACGTAATTACCAATTCTATTTGATCATTTCCCTTGTTGAAGTTGAAATACAACTAAGCTATCCGCAGTAGAATACAACTTTTATTTCACATTTGCCCACCATGTTTAGCACATAAACACAACTTGGAAGCAGCATGGATTTCCAAAGAAACATTTGCAATATCAACATAAAGTCCATTTTTGCGTGGTTTGGTTGCGAAAGTAGTACACACAATATTATCTAGTATAGTATGTACTTTACCTGCTTACAAACGAAAAAAAATTAGCAATCATAAAAGTCGGCTAACGACTACTTGTAACGAAAATAGATTTGATTGATTATGTTAATGTATTTTCTTCTTATCCATACGTAACTACTATTACATATTCGAATATTCAAACCAGTAAATATATAAAAATTATAGTGATTGTGATATCCCTAAAAGGAAGATTGCAAACCATTACTATGCTTACGTGTTCGCATTCACAAGCAAATTAACTGACCTTGCTGGATATTAATAGAATAAATGCAAAAATTCCTACGCTATTCATTGTGTAATGTAGTGTTGGGTAATATGTAAGTACCAGGTGTAATTTATTGTAACCAAAGGCAAAATATTTTTATTCATTGGAGCACAGCACATTAGGGTCTGTATAGATAAATAGCAGATACATAGCTCTACTGATTTCGTCAAAAGCTTTATATGGATACTGAATACATATTCAAGTTATTAGGGACCAATAGAAATATGTGTACAATAACTTTGTATGGCTGGAGAAGTGTGTTAGTTGTAACTCTTCAAATGAAGGAAATTCTGACAGAGTCAAATGGGTAACTACGCCTTTATGATACGTTTCGGATGACAAATGGAAGTTCTATTCATAAAGACCATTAGTGACGCATAGTGCACCAGACTACACCACAGACTTTCATAATATAGCTATGTGACTTCCAATGTCTAAATATATTAATACCGCACTATCAAGCGTCGAGAGTTGAGACCAAGACACTATTGCCTCTTTGCTTTAATCATAATATCACTGCAATACACGAATATTTAGACTTGTATCGCCCTATGCACTACTACATCTATATTGCACTCAATTTATAATAATAGTAAAGACTTAAGCATTTATTCTTAGGTTAAGCTGATCTTGTTCTGTCTCTAGTGCATCTACTACAATAAAGCCTTTCACAAGTACTTGTATACAAGATATTACTAGCCAGGATAAGAGGAAGCCATATTTCTTATGATAAGGTGCCTCAGCTTTTATGCACTATGCATATGTATAATCTATATATACTATTATTTAAGTAAGTATAAGGGTATCTCGTTTCATACATTACTACAGTATGTACTTCAAGATGAAATAGGTATATAATGCGGTGTAGTTGCATTGCATTTTATCTTTCTTTGTGCATTGGATAAGTACTTTACATGTGCATGAATTGTATACTTAACTTACAATAAGAACGTATACTATGTACACATACTTAGATATATATCGGTGAAAGATGGTGAAAGCATTAAAGGTTTATATAATAATTATTGCAAACTATAACATAATAGTACATGAGACTCCTCGTATGTGCGTATATTTACTTATGTATATGTCCTAAGAGTAATAATGTGCAAGCTACTAGCATTTGCGGTCTCGGTTCACCATTGCATTGCACATTTAACTGCACTCAAGTAGCACTAACAATAAGCCGGCTATTTTTCTTCAAGCGGTTTTTGCTGTGAAATACTTGGATAGTCTGTAATGGCCGTCATGTCAGTGTACTGCAGGCAGACTGTAGTGTAGTGGTCTACTTTACATTATATGTAAGTAATAAGTATATAGTGCACTCCATATTCCATTCCAGGAAAGTATATTGCAAATACGCTTTTTGCAAAGTAGAGTAGAGTGGAGACTGCACTTCACGCCCAGATAACCCTTACCATCAATTACGAGCAACACTCATACATACATATCCAGCTGAGGAGCTGAGCATTTTGTGTATGTTCGCTAGGCCAACAGCCAACAGTACAAATTCAAGCGAAAAACAAATGATAGTATGTATCTACCTAAAATTTGTTTACTATTTCGGCCCATTCCTTAGGTAGTTACCTTATCTATTTATTAGCTCTAATGTACAAAAACATTTTTCTAAGCTGTTGGCCTATGCTACGTACTTTTAAGCTACATTTTTATGTACAGAAAAAATCTAAGAGCAAACAAAGTGTTTATATTGTAAGGGACAAACATTTCCTGTAAACAAACTTTTTGGAGAAAGTCACAACTTTCATTCTTTTTTAATACCTTTGAGATATTTTCTTTTAATACCTGACACGTAAATAGATATAAATTACGTCCTTATGTGTGTACCTAGCTAAATTGCAAAAGAACATCCTGTTTACTTAAGAGTATGTAAATAGACTTAAGATAAGTAAGCAGTCCGCAGTAACTATATAGGTTATACCTACCAGACTTTGGAATTTACTCGAATTGGAGGTCTTATTGTGCTGAGACACGTAGGTGCAGAGACATTATAAACAAAATTCTAATAATGACACTTTCACAGTTGCAATTTCCTTATTCATCTAAAATTTCATTCATTATTTTGTACATATTTATTAGAGGTACATATTTGTATAGTGAATGTTACACTCTCATGGTTTCTCAACTTCAGTGTAGAACTAACTTTTATAATATCTGTATAAAGACTGTTTGATTGGCCAATGCATGGATGTCATACGGATCCAATCGTGATCCGGAACAGACTAGTATACAAATATAAATAGGTGCTTAACTTGCATAAATAAACTAATACATTGCCTAGGTACTTATTATACATTTGTGTATCAGTACACTTACGTGATCGGTATTTGCATGCATGTAAATCATAAAGACGACAGTAAAATCGAATTTGAAAAATGTTGTCCATTCTATCAACCCATAATGCAGGAATCCAATCATATTTAACTGTAAACTGTTATTCAAGAAAACCAGAGTTAGAGTGAGAGGTCACTCTAACCTCCATACTAGTTATAGTGTAAAGGAAACCCGCCTTTGAACGAAAGAATGAAAATAGCTAATGGAAATGTCTATTGAAATATTAACTAGTTGTCCATCAAAATCTATAGTTTTCCTCAATGTTCCTGTTTGGAAAGAAAGTTCAATGTTTGCAGGATATCCACCGATCGATTTACATAAACGTAAAGTGTTTTCCTTTCTATGCAGAATACTAAACCCTAGCCGGATGTAGTAAACGTATATGGATGCATAAATATAAGTAAATATTTTGTAATTTCACCTGCATCTATAAGGTAACTACATACTTTACCTATATAAGGTGGATATCTACATTTTATTGGTGTCTCTGTCATATAAAATAAGAAGTATTAAAGATGATCGTGAGATAATGGAATGGGAAGTTAAAAACCGCCAAAGCGTTACATTGCATTACCTAGGACAGTAAATACTTACATTTTCCATGAAGTTTTGATGAAATAGATGATACAGGAGCGAATCTACCATGCAGATTAAACCACTACATTCCTACCTACGTTATTACCAAAATCTAGTTTATCTACTCTGCTTAGTAGGACGAGGCCAGGTAAGCTATCTCTTTACCTCTATCCTCTATCCCTAGATCATATTTATTTGCTGCTTCAAACTTCAAAGTAGAACTTGGCCAATGAGTTTTCTTCCTGCGGTGGGCAAAGACATGCAGGTAAATAAATCGCTACGTACGTATGGTTCAGTTAGATTTTACCTTCCTTTAGCAAGCATTGTAAATATGCATGGAAGTAGATCATTTTTGATATATAATTTTACGATACAGCAGTTACTCTAACCATAAAAAATTGATCGATTTTGAACGATAGATGTTTACAAGCCAGAAAATTTGGTTTCCTTCCATTATGGACTATTTATTTTTATCCAGGCGATCAGAAGCTAGAAAAATACAAAATCCACAACTATTTTGTCTATTCATATTTTTATCAGAGATAAATACAGTATACCATACATACAGTATCCGGCACAAGTCACGCATCATACAAATTCCCATGTGTTAACTTTCTCCACTATATTCTATTGTAAAAGT
>JAQFYC010005154.1:0-15149 GCA_034694165.1 Tomocerus mixtus
CAAGAGGCTCTTTCGCAATCAAATTCTTTGCATTCTAGTTTTTGATATTTCTGCTGAAATTGAAGATTACACATCGTGAAGTAATTACGTAAAGTTAAGGTAAGTATATTATCACTCAATTCATAATTTGGTTTAAGTCAAGTGCAATTATGTTTGTATTTGGTTCTTTCTCATGCTATTCAATCATTAATATGTGTGTAGTATACTAGGTTAGGTATTTTCGTATGTTTTGTGTATTTAGTATTATTTTTATGCAACATTATCTTTTCGATTATTATCTTCTATCCAGAGATTATTTCTTGTTGTTTATAGAATAGGAGAATTAGGGACAACACTATTTTAGTTAGAAGCTATCCCCTATAGGTACGCATAGTAGGTATTAATAGGTAATCAATTTGTTTACGCACTAATAAACTTTTAGCATTCTAGTTAAGTAAATAGTTTACAAATGACATGCTAGTCGCCTAGTTTGACGCTAACGTTTTCTACAGTAGTTAATTATACTGTAAACAAATTGATTAGTATGTTTGGCTACATAATATAACAGCTTGGGACCTCGAAACGCGGGCTGGGGCTTCGGGGCTGGGAGCCAATGTATTTCCTGTACATATTTATCTGGGAACGGTAATAAATAGTGTTTATAGTAGGTACTTAAAATCAAGCAAGAACTACATTAATATTTCTATTTATTCCAAATGTAAAGGTACCGGTCACAAGATGGAGAGTCGCATATTGTACTTGGAGAAGGAATTGGGCATCCTCAGAAAAAGATTCAGTTTAATGGAGAATAGTATTCAAAATGATTTGAAAAATTACATCGATGAATACTTGAAAGCATACCTGGACAATCTTCAGATTAGTAACTTGAGTATCGTTGGAAATGGTAAGGTCAAACAGGATCCTAAAGCAACTGAATGTGAGTTGGTAACTATTAAAAAAGAAGTTGACTCACCGAAAATTTTAAATATTTCGAGGATAAAGAAAGAAAAAGATGACTGTGGCATTGAGTTACAAAAGAGTAAGTTTTCTTTAAGCGCTTGTTAGATTTTTATTTCAACATTGTTTTCTTGTATTCTTTTAGAGATGCAACATATTCCTTAATTGGATTTATATGATGTAACAGTTTCAGATCTGGCTGGACAAGTTGAGGATTCCAAGAGTAGTAATCACAAGAATTGCAAGATCCCTAAAAAGAGAGCGGCCAGCAAAAATTCCGACAATGACAATTCTGAGGACAATGACCGAATCGTCACAGAGTATCGTGTTGTGGATGGTGAGGTCGTTGAGATAAATAATTCTGATAACACTGATGGGAATAGTATGGTAGTGGAAATGACCCGAGAAGATGTCGAAATGATGACAAGTGATGGTAAGCTGTGTTTTTATTTAGGTCTTTCATAAATATTGACAAGTCGGGTAGCATTATATTTATTTATTCATTTGCCAAAAATGAATAAATAAATTAGTATATAATACTTAATGTTAGAGAAAAATTTTCATATACGTAATCCATTTGTCCCATTAGATTTTGAACCGAATCCTGAAACAGACGTTAATGAGGCTAAATATTTACCAGACATTCCTCCAACCATAACAATTGGCAGCATGTCCATTCCAAATACTACCTGTAACCACATTATTACATTGCTTATAATTTTATCTCGTAATTTTAGAAGTTTATCTGTTATTGTTGTCACTACTTTCTATTGTTTTTTTCTGTAGTTTACCTTCCTACTATTATATCCATGGCCCGAGAAAACGCTTCACACAAGGCTGAGACAGCAATAATAGCAACATCGACACCACCATCTAAGCCACCGATGTTCGCTCCTGATCCCTATTTGCCATTTCAATGCGAAGTTTGTCAATTGCATTTCAAATGCGCTTCTCATTTGGAAAAGCACAAGGTTAAGCACGTCGAAGATCGTCCATTCGCATGCGGTAATTTTTATTTACGAATTTAACAAAAACATCTTCGTTTAAAATAAAAAATTAAATACACTTGCTTAATATAATAACTATAGAACAACCTATGTAATAATTTTTTTTGAATTTGCAGAGTACTGTGGCAAAGCTTATAAGCGCGTTCATCACCTCAAGGAGCATAAAACGTTGCGTCATCCTGAATATAAGCCAGTTTTGCAGTCTCCACGGGCAGGACGTCGATACCGATGCTTGCAATGTTCTAAAATTTTTCTCAAAGCAGATCTCCTTGCAGCCCATACAAAAACTCACGCCCCAGAAGGAGGATGTGTACGTAAGGGGATAGAAAATTCCAAACCGATTATCTTAGCCCAAGGGGCTCCTCCTCAGTTCCAAGGATTCAACTTGACCTTATAGTTACCGTAAATACAATTCTATAGGCGAATTTTTCTCCAATCTTTCGACTATCATTCCTACTATTTGACTGGATATTATAGATACGGAATACTGACTAATCATGACTTTTTTCTAGCTTGTAAACATATATATTGATATCTTCTCGAGTTCTGAAATTTATAATATTCTTAAAGCGTATTCTTGTTGCGAAGTTCTCTAAGTAGTTTACTAATGACGGCGTAAGTTTGTCGCTAATACTGATAAATGCGACTTAAAGTATGCCATTTCTTCATTAAGCACTAATATATTTTTTATAATTTTTACTTTTGTAAAAGTTAAGTTTACGGAAGACTGTTAACATTTGTTGGGGATTGTAATCAACAGTCTATTCCTCTTTTATCATATTGGAAGTATCCAATACCAGCATAGTGCACGTAACCGTATTAAAAAGTTATGCTTTACAAAAATATGTTCTTGATAGATATACTTATTTAGAAAAAATGCGTACTTACATTTACATGTATTACTAATGCGTAACTTCCTACAAAATCGACAAAGTGCTTTCTTAAAAATATTACACACCTATATAGTAAGTAATAAAATAGCAAATTCTGTATTATGTAATAAATCATTTATGTCGTGGATATAAATATTGTAAATTCAAAAGTGAGGCTAGTGATATATTGATAATAAATGGTGAAAGTTAGAGAATGTTTGAACTTGGAGTGTAATGTTAGCAAAGCAGATCGTAAAGTGTATATCTGTATTTTCTGTTGTGTCTACTGAATACAAAATCCATGTGTTAAGTTTTTCCATGAATTGTATCTCATTAATAAACAAAATATCCTATTTCTCAGTTTTGTAATGTAACTAACTTCTAGGCAGGCAGTTTATGATTAAATGTAAAATTGTTTAGTTATATATCAATATATATTTACTTTGTCCTATAGAATAAACTTATAAGTAGAAAATAGCTACGCATTGTATTTACAATGCAATGTTCCTTCGTTATTGTACTCTGTTGATTATATCATAGCACAGCATCAGTAGGACTAAATTAATTGAAATAACAATTAAGCCCTTATTTAATTGTGATTAATACGGCTGTAGCTATACGAATAAAGAATTAATTATCCAAAAATAAGTTAAACGAGAATTATATTATTTCAGTTAATTTTTTTATGAAATCTTTGAGCAGACCACTAAAAATCAAGCCGTTCATATACACCAATTTAGGTAATGTCCTTATTTTCTAATTCCCTATTGGACATCTTATTGTTATTAGCAGTCTTGGCTTGCATTTCGATTTCACTGCAAATGGCTAATTAATCTTTCATACTCACGGCATGACACTGCAATAAACTGTGATACGATGTGTGGTTATGGTCTAAAGGTCATGCATATAACTTCACTTGAAGTGATCAATAAGATGTGGCAATTAATAGAAATAATAGCTATATTTTATAATACACCTTTCGTGTTATCGTGATTTGTACAATACAGGGTTCCGATGTAGAAATGTGGTGGCCTAATGGACTGGGAAAGCAACCTCTTTACACGCTAACTTTTTCCTATGCATCTAATTACGGAAGTGGACAGCGCAGCGAGAAAAAGATCAGAATAGGTTTTCGCACAATTGAATTAGTACAGGATTTCGTGGATGCTAAGAAGCCTTCTATAGGTAAGTAATTAACTTGTCAGACGAAGTATATTGGTTGTGCGTGCGTGCCAACTTTGTTTTTTTTACTTAGAATAGATGCTATAGCTAATACTGTTCTGATACCAACTTTAATTTCATTAAATCCAGGAAGGGAAATCTATTTCCGTGTAAATGGGAAGCCAATATTTGCCAAAGGCACGAATTCCGTTCCAGCCCATATTCTACCTGAGAAGATCACACCTAAAACGACTAAATGGCTACTGGAATCAGCTAAGGAAATTCATACAAACATGCTTCGAGTTTTTGGCGGTGGCATTTATGAGTCTGATTTATTTTATTATGTAAGCACACTTACCAAAATATAGGAATTTTTCTATTTACACCTTCTGCGAATTATTAACCTAAGTTGTTAGAATACTTGTTTGTACATTGGTAGATACCGTTACGCTTTACATGATACCATTTGTTTTATAGTTGGCAGACGAAATGGGGATTTTAATTTGGCAAGACTGCATGTTTGCCTGCTCGATGTATCCAGCCTGGGATGAATTCCTAGTTTCGGCAACAAAGGAAATTGAAACTCAAGTGAAGCGGTTGCAGTACCATCCAAGTATTGCCATTTGGGCTGCAAATAATGAGAACGAAGCTGCTCTGGGAACAAATTAGTTCGGAACAGCACGTAATTTTTCAATCTACTACAAAGATTACGTCACTGTTTACATTAATACGGCGAAGAAAGAAGTGGAAAAGCTTGATATCTCCAGAGAATATCTTTCATCTAGTCCTACCAACGGAAAGGAGTCGGAAACTGTAGGATGGGTTGCAAAAAACCCATATTCTCCTTTGTACTGTACCAGTAAGTTATGTATCCTATATTGCATCTCCATCTTCAGTGTAATGCATACTAGATTTTATAACTGTGGGGTTTTCTGAACCTGTCTCTGTGCCTCTCTCTTTATAGTCCACATTATATCACTTACTGGACTCAAATTAAATAATCATATAAAAATGCGTAATAATTTGTTACTAAATTATCAGGTCACATCTACAATTATTATGGCGATGCCTGGGATTGGAACATTTTCCTAAACCGCGATTCGATTCGCCGCTGAAGATGGCTACCAGTCCTGGCAACATCCCTTCACATTGTTTAACGTATTTATAATTACACACATTTAGTATACTTTACACAAAGTATTTGCTTTACGTGTGTATTTCTAAATCCAGGTTACAGATAGATCAAAAGATGGATTCTGGGTATCCGACATGAAGAATTTTTGTCAATATCATCCCAATGGCCAAAAGGAAATTGTTTATCAAATCAGAATGCATTTACCCCTTCCGCAAGACTATAAGAATTCTAGAGGGGCATTTTCGTATATCCCAAGTAACACACACAATCCATGTCTGATGTAGAAAATGGAGACGAAATTATATCGTGGTGGAACTGATAAATTGGAATCAAATGGAGAAGGACACACAATGGGGGCTCTTTATTGGTCACTTAATGATATTTGCACGGTAAGTAGAATATACGTACCGTGGATATTTGGCCTGCAGCTTCGTGGGCTTCTATAGGTACCACAAATTTTATGGATAACTGCAGTTTTAAAATATTTCATGATATTGCAGACAAATCACAATTTCAACCTAAATGTACGTAATACTAAGTATATTGTATAAAATATTGCATGTGCTTTAGAAACCTATGGGCGTTGGAAAATGTTGCATTATTATGCACGGAATTTCTTTGCTCCTATTTTGGTCTCACCGCATCAAACAAGAGTCAAGAGATAAAGATGTAGCAATTGAATAAATTTCGGATCATTTAAAAGTTAAAGGAAATTTACGTGTAAGATTGTTCGAGTTGAGGAAAATGGAACCCCTTTTAGATTACACTGTTCCAGTTCAAACATATTATTTCACGGAATTCTTTGAGAACGACTCACCTATGTCAATATGTAAAGATAAAAAACTATTTATTTTATAAGGATCCGATGACTTTCAAGCTTGTGCACTATGTGCACCATATAAATTACTCCCAGTTTCAACAATGTGGCAATACCGTGTCCCTTTGTCTATTTTATTTTATTCTTCCGGGAACACCAGATAATTTCTTATTCTTGAAGTATCCAAAAGAGGCTTCTGTTTTACTCAATCCATATATGAAGGGACTATTATAACGTATAAGTAAACTATGTAACATGAAACAATTTAATATAATTAGGTACCTAATGTAATTTCCCTACTATTTAATTGTAAAGCAAAAATTATGTTATTATACTCTGTGACTATTTAATTTATTTCAGGAATACAATTTCAGTGGCTCTCCTGATCAAAGAATATTTTCCTTTACCCTGAAATCAGATTCAATTGCTCCCTTCGTGTTTCTAAATTACTTTCTAACGAGGAACATGGATGGCTTGACGATAATGGCTTCGTCATGGTTGAATCTACTAAAATTATCCAGTACATTTCCAAAGCACCTATATCACCGTTAGAATTCAGAAAGAACCTGGAAATCGCTAATCTTTACGACTATTAATAACATCAAACCTTCCAAGAGAACTGGACGAAGAAGATATTTTAATAGTATAACTAATAGCAGGATACCTATACCTCACTTAAATTAAATAAATTGTACTTAGAGCTATGTACCACATTCTACCATCAATTATTGTACCCTGAGTGAATTCTGGACACAATTAAAAATCTCATTACAAATTACAAAATGTATTACTTTATTAGTTTTACGTAAAAACTTTATTAAGTAGTAATCCAGTTTTATGACAATGTCTAATAATAATAAAATCTAATACATTTACTACAGTAGCTTTATGTACCATATACCACTTTTCTTTAATAATATTTTTAACCCACACAAATATGAACAGGTTGAAATTATGCATTGAAGTTTTTGTTTGCATATACATTACATTTTATCATTAGATATGCAATGTACACCTAGTCAAATCAAATTCAAGGCTATCCCCAGAAATCCAAGAATATGTATCTATAGGCACAATGCAGCATTTCAGTATTTTACAATGTAAAAAGAGAATCTATAATTAAACTAATTCAGAATAGATACTCTGGAACTGGACTGGGAAACCTCTGGAGTTTGCCGTAGCTGGACCGTTCCTGAGTCTTGTTCGATTACTTTCATTTGAATGACCTTCATATAAAATTGGAGGCTGGTAGTTGGTAGTAGAGAGTAGACAAGACCAGATAACAGCACATAATACAAAGTATACACGAGGTAAATTAGCAGATCACACTACTGTGATCATCATAGTCTCCGTACCGGCATAAGTATAAAATTATCCGATCTGGCTGCTAAAAATTTTCAACAATCTTCCATCCGAAATGTCAAAACCTGTTTTAGGCTACTGGAACTTACGAGCGGTAATAAAAATTATAATACTTATGTTTTCATTATTCTCGGATTACACACTTATTATGAGTGAAAGTCAATACTTATGGCTTATAGTATTATATTTATATTATATTATTAAACTAACATACCTATTATTATTTGCATTATGCACTAGCAGACATGATATGAAAAATATTGGCATATTTTTTGAAATAAATAGTCGAAACGAAGGAAATATTTTGCGAAGGCAATGAAAAGAATGGAATAAATAGGAGGAATACTTTATTATTAAGTATAATGTCTTCATCAATGAAGATTGTCTTTACAACTCTTTTACATAAGCATCATTTAATTGTATGTACTTAGACCAACAGCTCATATTATTGAGGTGCTTGTTTTGTTTAAGTGCATGCTGTGTGTCTGATCTGATATTAGATATTAGGCCTTATTTATTAACTTTGAAAATACTTTTATTTCATTCTTTTCCATGACTTTTTTCATTTTCAAGGATTTCACATGTATAAGTGAAATTAGGAATGTAATCTCTGAATATGCACCAATTATGTAAATTACCATATTTTTATTCTTTAGTTAGCTCAGCCTATTCGTTACATGTTGGCCTACCTTGGAATCGATTACGAAAACAAATTGTATGAAAATGGATTTAATCGTGAAGTTTGGTTCGAACAAGATAAATTCAACTTGGGACTAGGATTCCCGAATGTAATATTCATTACATATAATACATATTACCTTTGTTTAAAAGTTTGAAATTGTATACAATGTAAAAAGATACATTTTGCAGAATTAAAGAATAAAAATGACTATCCATGCAAATTAATTTTAGATTCCTTACTGGATTGAAGGAGATATCCGTTTGACGGAATCAAAGGCAATTCTGAAATATTTGGCTCGTGAAAAGGCTCAAGGAAAAAAATTGCTCCCTAATGAAACCTTGGAGGAGGAACGAAATGCGGATATGTTAGAGGGGTTCTTGTGGGACGTATGGTTCTCTTTGATCAGGCTTTGTTTTGCCTGGACTGTAAGCAATAGTTAATATTTTGTAGGTTTAGTATTGCTTCTATGAATTTTCATGTAATTAGAATTATAGCAACATAGTTTTCTCTTTTAATTGTTTAGGATGACATGCGAGAAACATTTAACAAGACTGCACCACTGAAGTTCAACCAGATCTCAAACTTTCTGGGGAACAACAAATTCCTTATCGGAAATAGGGTATGAAAGCATTCTTAAATGAAACCTGCTATCCAATGTAAATAATATTTAAACTTTATTCATTTAAAATTTCAGCTGACTTACTTGGACTTCATTCTCTATGAAATTGTATACCATTTCAATGTATTCGACCCAAATTTCCTTAAGCCTTATCCAAATATTTTGGCCTTTAAGCAGAATTTTGAAGAAATTCCTGAAATCGCAGCGTATATGAAATCTCCGGAGCACATTACTGCTCCTTGCATTTCTAAATTGGCCAAACATACATTTTAATTCCCTTGGAAGGTAAAGTTGTATTCGTACACATTATGTAAAAGGCCAAAAATATGTCTGGCCGATTGGGGCAAAATAGAAATGATAAAAATAAAATTTCACCAATTGAAGTCACAAATTGTTTATGTATCTGAATATTTAGACGAATTAATTGATAGATAAACTATTACATGTATTTTTTGATAGCTAAATAGGAATAAGTGCTTAAAACATGTTAAAACAACTGCATACCCACAAGAAAACCTGTAGTAACCATAATGAATAATAAATGCATTATATCATATTCATATAATTAAGTAAATCTTTAGTCTGTCATATCTGCAAATTACGTTGATATAAAACAGGAAAAATTATATGCGAAGTGTTCTTCATACAAAATTCAATTTGCCACTTGCATCGTTGCATCCCAAAATTAAATCAATCAAATGATGAGTCAACGGCCAACGGTGAAGGATTAGCCATACATGAGCATCATTTATATTGTTCAAACGTATTATCTAACCATTTGGCCTGAAATAATGGGTATTTTAACCCTTAGAGCTTAGAATTATGTATACTATTATGTAGACCAGACCAGGACGAATATTTTGGTCGAGATTTCCATACACATACAATATGTAACTGCAAAATATATTCTTTGGCACAGTATACAATGGATATAGTAGGTATAGTGTACCTAATACAAAAACAAAACCCAGAATTTAACCAATTCTTGCATTAATACGTATTACGCCCATTTATACAACATACTACAACATTATTGAAAGTTAATGTAAGTTAGCAAAACATTAAACATGTGGATAAGGTAAATCCCAAGGCATGTATAGAATTACATCTGCTTAGGTTCCTTTAGTGAATATACTATACTTATCCACAACTTTATATAAATGCATTATTTGTGTAAGAGTGAGTACATGAACTGATTATGTAGAGAACCAACCAAACAAGTATACCTAGGCACCCGGTATTGCAGATGCAATCAGTAAGCAGAATAGTGTACAACTTGCTCCAGCAGTCGAAAAGTGGAAGAGTTTTAATACAGAACAGACACATAGCTAGTTCCATATAAACAAATATCTACACATTAATATTTATGTAGCGATACATACACGTGGTGTTTATAAATTGTAATGATTTACTATATTGCATTATAATATGCAATTCATAACCTTGTGCTTTTCTAGTGTATTCATTTGACAATAACTCTCTGAGATCGGCTAAAGTTAAGAATGAATAGCCCTACAATTGTTTCTCGAAGAGTTCTTCCACTTCTACACTCGAATTTTTTCTCCAAGTTCTCACCATTATTGCTAAGCAAAAAGCGTAAAGTAAATGTTGGTCTATCAAGGTTAAGTACAAGTTCCAGTTGTACACTCCAGCAGAAAGTAGATGTCCTCAATATGAACATTAATTATGAAGAGATTGGACATGGTCCACATGTAGTGCTTTGTAGTCCTGGATCTTTTGGTTAGCATTTCATGAAAAAATACATGAAATATTTTGTTATTCAGAATCAGAAACAAAATGTTTTGTTTAATTTTTCGGTAGGTTTCGTCGAGCATGATTTTGGTCCTTTACTGAATCTGTTTCCGGCAGATAAATTCACTGTAATAGTGTGGGAACCTCCAGGTAATTTCTACGTAAATAAATACCAAATTAGAAAATGATGATCCCGGATCTGCCTTACTATTTGTTTAACAGTTAAAAAATAACTTTGCCAGAAAAAGTGTTAACTAACAAAATTGCACAGTAATAATTACAAATAAAAATTTACTGACATTAATAAAAATCCCTAATTATCACAAAATTTCACTTAAAGGCTATGGACTAAGCAGACCCCCCGAAAGAGATTTTTCTGGAGGAAATGCAAGATTTCATCGTGACGCTATGTATTCCAATGAGCTCATGAAAGTATGTTTAATCTATAAAACGCATAAAGGCAAAATATTCCTTTTAATTTTTTTTTGATTTTCTTGTTATAAATATAGACACTCGGGTTTTCAAAATACTCAATCATTGGATGGAGTGAGGGCGGAGTCCAAGCATTAGTTCATGCTGCAAAATTTCCAGATTTTGTCCACAAAATTGTGTCGATTGCTGCATTTGCTCACTTTACTGCGCGGGATGTAAAATTATTTGAGGGTAACTCGCACATACTTAATTAAAGTTCTAGTGTAAAGCTTACGAAATGCAAAATACTTTGATATACACGCCCCCTATTATAGAGGTTCAGAATATTGATAACCTGCCACCGGATATGAAAAGGCCGATGATACAAATGTACGGGGAAGAAACATTTAGGAGTATGTGGTCTACAATAATTCTGGCAGCTACAGATATTTACTATACAAAAGGAGGTGACGTTTGTAAAGCTGATTTGCCAAATGTCAAATGTCCTTCTCTATTGTTCCATGGCTATAGAGATCCGATAATTCATATTGGACATGCAGAGTATATCCACAGACACGTAAAAAATTCTGAGTAAGCTATTCCATTTATTGCGTTGGTGAAATCATCTTTAATGTACTTAACAAAAAATTCTACATGAGCATATTTCGCAATTATGAATGGTGACTTGTCTTTTTTCAGACTCCACATATTTCCAAAAGGGAGACATAATCTACACGTGAGATTCCCTAAAGAGTTTATGGAGGTAGTGTTAAAATTTCTTCTAAGAGAGTAAAATATTATTCTTTAATACACAAGAAATTATACCATTTATGATGACTGCCCGAATTTAGCTGGATAAATGATTATTAGTAGATGACAAATTCAATTCCTTGATATTTTTTCTGAATATCCTGTGTGTCAGGGTCCAGGGTACATTACAGAAAATCATTATCAAGAAAGATAGCATACCTACGTAGTAAGATAATTATGTTCCTTTTGCTGATATACTATGCTATACTAATTATGTATATAAACATCCAGACATAGGTATGCTTCATATAATTCAGTACCTTATGACCAGAATGACCACACGTTTAGATATGACTGTGTCTAATTGAAAACTAATGCTAATTTTGCGTGCAATGAATAATGGTGAAATAATTATAAACCAGTTTTAGATGATTCTTGATAATATTCGCATGTATTGTGTTAATGCCCATTATACGTACAACATAATGTGCAGCAGTAATAAATATTACTATACACAAAATATTGAACTAAAATTGAGCTTAGCAAATGGACTGAAATAATTTGTATAGATTTATAATACACATTGTACCTATACCTTCATTCATTATCAAATCATGCTGTTAGCTTTATTAGCTTTGTTTTTTTACTAATTATTACTACCTTAATGATGCAATAATAAAAAAATAAAAAACGTTCATCGTTTTATATTTATCTGATGGAAATGTATTGCATTCACTGCATTGCAGTTAATACCTAGCATACCATAATGTGTATTTTACACTACATTTTTGCTTTTACTAATTGGCTAGTTAAGCGCAACTGTTTTATTTACCTAACCTATGTAAATATCATAATTAAGTAAGCGTTATTAGGGCAAAAACTGAAATTACGGGCAGTATACGCTACGCTACGTATATGATGTAAATATGTATAAAACCACAAGTAGAGTTTTGGCGACAAATTGACATTCATTTAAGTATGGCCTATAAATTATGTAGATACTGTAAAGTAAAGGCATTAGTATTGGCAAAGCAAGCAATACATGCAGACAATTAGGTATGTCCATGTATTATGTACATATCAAATGTAAAAAATGTAGCATGAGAGTTTAACTTTCGTGTGAATTATAGACATAGTGGGTAAGTATATGCAGTACATATTTAGCATTGAGTTTTAAATGTAATTTCAATGTTCACTCTATCGGGCACTTGGAGTTGGTAGCAATTCCCATGCAATTCAAGGTCGTTCCTTGTTTCCAGATTTTCCGATATAAAGTATTATGTAATTTAAGTATTTTGCTATATTCCACGACATGTATGTACTACACGTATAAATATAAAAGAGTGCCCAAATCAGGTACCTTAGTAGGTATGAGTATGTAGGTGTAATTTTGTTATAACATTTATAACCTTACATACTTAGTTTTTTTTAACTGTATGTAAATATATGAAACCGTGCTTACCTAGTAACTTACTTGTATAGTGCATATGCATATATTATGCATAATCTACAGATATTCGTATATACTTTCATGCTAATGATGAGTAATACCCAACAGTATTACTTTCATGTTCATGGTCAAAAGTTTTTGCTTTTCAACCCAGACCTAGACAATTGAAACTGTCTACTCTACTCTACTGTCTGCCATTCTATCTGCTGTGCTTCGCTTAGAAACACCCATCTTAAACTCTATTGCATATCTTCAACCGATAGCGTCTCATATCGACCACGATGTCTAAACCGACTTTTGGATACTGGTGGATTCGTGGGGTAAGTGTTTTTGTTCTTTACCAAATGGGTATTTCACAAATATGTAAAATATATATATTCTTGTGGATAAAGAGGGATAAGAATTAATACCCAATAATTATATATATTGTAATGATTTTTAATACTTGCAGCTTGGCCAGCCTATAAGATGTCTATTGGCTTACATCGATGTGGATTTTGAAGAAAAGCGATATGAGAATTTCGATGAGTGGTTCGCAGGAGATAAATTCAAACTAGATCTGGATTTTCCAAACGTATGCAACTTTTAAACCTTGTTTTCATATGAAATATAATTTTTAGTGGAATTTTCAACAATTACTATCTACAAAATGCTTAATAAGCTATGCCTTCATATAGTGCTCTTTAACGCACGAAAAAGTGGAAGTACATGATATGATTATTGAAGTTCTTCCTTCTATGGAAACTTATAAAGGAATAGTATTACTACAGGGATCAAGAATTTTGCTTCTCATAATATATTACTGTCATTATTTTCAGGTACCATACTGGATTGAAGGAGATTTCCGAATGACGGAATTTCGGGCAATTTTGAGACATATTGCCCGTGAGAGAGGACAAGCTAAGAACTTGTTCCCCACGGATTCGAAATCCCAAAGAACTATGGATATGTTGGAGAGTGCGTTGTGGGATGTTTGGTTTCTGCTGATCAAAACTTGCTTTGCATGGACCGTGAGTAACTATCACTATCCATATTAACACACTAAATATGAAATTATTTTGTTAAACTGAATAAATGTATGTTTATGTTTTTTTCAAATGTTCTAGGATGAATTGAAAGCAACCTTTGAAAAAAGTTATCCCACCAAACTGGAACAGGTTGCAAAGTATCTGGGAAGCAAAAAGTTTCTTCTTGGAGGAGACAAGGTACTATATATACTTACCATACATTGTAATACTGTCATACAATTAGCACGGATACTAAAACTTGCAGCTTTAAAGTGAATATTTGGAAAATAAGATAACTATACTATAAAATAAAACTGCTATATATATAGCCGACTTACGTGGACTTCATTCTGTACGAATTGCTTTACCACTACAATACTTTTGATGGTAGCATTCTGAAGAACTATCCAGCTCTTGAAAGTTACAAGAAGAATTTTGAAAAAATTCCCGAAATTGCTGCTTACATCGCTTCTCCAAAATACGTTGCTGGACCTTGCATAGCTCCAATTGCCAAACGCCCATTTTAACTGGACAAACCAAATATCACACAACCAACCATTCCAACTTTGGAAGCTGGATTGATTGCAAGCGAAAAATTAAACCCGGTTATTATTGTTGATGGCTGTATCATCATTATTCTGTAATTTTGCTCCAGGTCCTGTTACATAATTTACAATGCTTCCTCATACGTAGCTATCATTTCATTGTACACCTCTCAATATCTTGTCAAGGAAATTATCTCCTTGCAAATCTAAATAAACACATCGGATCAATTAAAATTACAGTCAATTTTGCAAGCCTCAAAGCGCATCTTAATTTGCTAATGCTAAATACAAATCTACATAGAATGGTACATTAATCATGGCGAAATAGGCGAACTTTAATTATTAATCTGGTATTAAATTATTGTACTACAATCGAAAAATGAATACTTTTCTAGAAGACATCTGAAGAATCTGTATAATTTAATTAAAAATAGAATGGAAATAATTACACAAAAGAATTACAATATGTACAATTCTAAGCTGCTACTTTATTTACCACTACATACAAATATACATTTCATATTGGATGGAGCCAATTGTTATCTGGTATGATTTAAAGGATAATAGAATTTATTAATCGAACAAAGGACTTTGCCGGTTCGATACATGGTTCTAGGACAAGATTACATTTTAAATTGCATTA
>JAQFYC010005155.1:0-15146 GCA_034694165.1 Tomocerus mixtus
TTGTTGTTAAATAATTTATCGTCATCATGAAATCATTTGTGGTACGTGAATTTAGATAATTAATTTAAGTTTATATAATTTAAGTCATTTTGAAAAGAAAAATCCGCTAATTTTACAGTTCTACATGGTTTTACATGTAAAATGCAAAACTAGACGAAATGTGTTTCATTGTGAGTTCTGTTTTTTGGTTTAGGTACTTACAGTAGGTCTGCTCTGCGTGGCAGCCTTGTCCAGTGCAGATGAATCTGTTTCTAGAGTTAAAAGAGGTTACCACGGAGGAGGTGGTGGAGGCTACGGCGGAGGTGGCGGCGGACACGGAGGTAATGAAAATTGTTTTATACTTTATTCATACCACGAGAAATATTTCTCTCGAAATAAAAAGTAGAAAGAATGAAATATTTTGGTATTTTCAGTATTTTACGTGTCAAAAATATTTCAAATTAATCCTAAAGCTGTTACGTATTGAATTCCAAAACTATTTTCCCCTATTTTCCCCCGAAATTAATAAGATTGTTACAGTAATTTTTGCTTTTAATTTTTAAGATCCACTAATTGCTACTACTACATCTGTATATATGCTTGTACTTTTTGAAAATTAATTTCTCCGATTCTGCATATGGCTATGGAGTTACAAAATTAATTAAAGTATATAACCATATTTTTGTAGCAGTACGTAAATTAATTTCTTGATTTTATTTATAGGAGGTGGTTATGGCGGATATTCAGGAGGCGGAGGAGGGTACGGTGGTGGTGGCCACGGTAAGTTAGCAGAAATAAATAAATACGGAACAAGAGAATAAATTATAGAATTAGGTTTTAGGTTTATAGAATTTTACAAAGTACATTTATAAATGAAATATTTGAATTATAGGAGGTGGTGGCCACGGAGGCTACTCCGCGGGTAGCGGAGGATACGGAGGCGGTAAATTACTTTATTCTTTCTCGGCATTGATATATAGAGCTCATTTTTAAACCATAGCAGAGTAGAAATAGTAGAATGATGCATTAAAACTGTTTTTTAAACTAGGTGGTCATGGGGGAGGTGGGTACGGAGGCGGTGGTCATGGTGGAGGCGGATATGGAGGCGGTGGCCATGGGGGAGGCGGATACGGAGGCGGTGGTCATGGTGGAGGAGGCCACGGAGGTACACAATGTTTTATTTTAAATAATATTATTGTAGTGCATGCATTCATTTGCTGTTAAATAATTTTATTTTAGGATATGGGGGAGGAGGAGGTGGCTATGGTATGTCCACATGTCCACGTATAATATTTTTTAAATTATTTAGTAGTACTACAATCAATTCAATATACCTAAATTCAAACACTAAACATTTGAAACATACATACAACTATATATTATTATTTTTAGGAGGCCATGGAGGTGGAGGTGGCGGATATGGCCATGGCGGTGGAGGTATTCTTATTTAATATTGTATTTTCTTTAAATCGACTGACATGTACTATCTCAGAT
The DNA here is from genome assembly GCA_034694165.1 of Tomocerus mixtus. NCBI lineage: Eukaryota > Metazoa > Arthropoda > Collembola > Entomobryomorpha > Tomoceridae > Tomocerus > Tomocerus mixtus. The sequence continues at coordinate 1,474 of JAQFYC010005155.1, forward strand.
AAAGAATAGTGCAACAGAATAGATTTTCATTTTGAGAGGGCAACTTTTTCTATTGTAATAAGTATAATGGAGAGGAATTTATTCGCTAATACCGCTAATCCCTAAAGAAATTCTCACAGCCAGCTTTATAATAAAGCACAAGAACCCTGATTTATTAATTGCTCCAGTTAAACAATAAATCTTTTGCGCAACCTCATTATGAGAAATTAGACAAAATTAGGGAAAATGGCTCAGACAAGTTTCCTCTTTGAAATATAAATAAGTTGGCCGTAATTTAAGTGTATCATGTTTGGTATACGGTATGCAATATAATATTATTGACTTCTAAAGGCGGTGGAGGACACGGAGGCGGTGGAAAAGGTGGCGGAGGTGTGTAAAACAAAACATTAAATCACCGCGTTAGAAATTCTCCGGTATATGATCATCTTAATGTTTTCTATTAAATAATAATGAACATTAAAATTTGTGCAGGATACGGAGGTGGTGGCCACGGCGGTGGGGGCTACGGAGGAGGAGGCGGCGGCTATGGCAAGGGTGGAGGTGGAGGTGGAGGAGGATACGGTAAAGGAGGAGGCGGAGGAGGCTACGGAAAAGGAGGAGGTGGAGGAGGTAAATTTTCATTTACTTGCGTTCATGTTTGAAATCTGGTGTTTTGTTTTATTTAAATTATATTGAATACTAACGAATATAAATTATTCAGGATACGGAGGCGGAGGAAAAGGTGGAGGAGGAGGAGGAGGCTACGGACATGGAGGCGGTGGCTACGGAGGAGGAGGCTACGGAGGTGGTAAAGGAGGAGGTGGTGGAGGTTAGCAAATAAATGACTTATTGCGGTCATATTATAATCTAATGTAGACATTATCACTCAAAGGAGTATGTAATTTCAGGTTATGGAGGTGGTGGTGGCGGTTATGGTGGCGGCGGCGGCGGCTATGGTATAATTAAATAATTTAAGAACTTTAACTTTAATAATTATCAAAATCAACGTCCAATTTTTATGGATTATCAACTGGGACAATTAAGAGAATACTAATACAATGGCTTAAGATTTTATTTTACCAGCAATGTTCTTACGGAATTTATAATAATTTATATGAACATATTTACATTATTATTTTAATTGAGATAACTTTAATAAAGTCATAAAAATACTTGTAAGGGCATGTACTATTAAGGGATTATTTGATAATCATTTATGTTATGTATTTGTTGATTATGCCCATGAATTTATTTTACACTGTTTAATGGGAATTTTCTGAAATCATAAATATTTGAGTGATCATTTAAATTGTAAAATTATTTTTATTCCTTTCAGGTTACAGCAGTGGATTTGGCGGCGGCATCGGCGGAGGTCATGGAGGAGGTTAGTGTTCTCATTTTGAGTACTAGTAGAATTTTTTCCTAATTGCCATTTTCCATTTTTGATTGTCATTTTATTTATTTCTATTGTCAACTTAAACGGTACGCTTACTTCAAAGTTTAAAAATCCAGCAACGATTTAACTCATTTATTTTTCTATAGGTGGTTACGGAGAATATGACCGATAAGTATTCTCAAAATATTTACAATGGTCCTTCGAGCGTTGAATATTTGGATTCGTCCTCAACAAACCTCGTACCAATTTTTCTAGCTTCCATTTCAATGTTGAGCTGCTCTTTTGTTTAATCTTGTCAGAATGGGATATGTTTGCACTAATTAGGAATTCACACATTTTACTAAATTGTTTGCTTTAAGTAAGTAAGTATGGAGGATGACTTTTGTATGTGTGAGTATTGTGATACTTTCATAGTAATTCTTATTTCATTCCCCATAGTATTTTTTATCGTTATTTTAATATCCGAGTTGAAAATCTATATGAATGAGAATGATCGTTATTGAATTGAGTGTGTATTGTGCATGTGCAAGTCAAGACTAATATATTACGTTGTACTACCAGAACCGAAATTCTGATGCTTATATATATAGTATTAAATAATTTACAATTTATTCATTACACTGCATTTATGAAGTTTTTCTATTTTATATAATCATGTTACACTGCTACATGGTTCCTTAATTTGATAATAAATTTTGTCAAAAAAATTTACCTAAAATGTGCTTTTTAATTGTTATTTTCTTGGAAAGGCATAGGTAGCATTTGGATTTATTTAGTGCATTAAAGAAAAATTTTGGCATGTTTTTCTTATTCAGTACATTTAGGAAAAAATTATTTACCTAACTATTACGTATAATTAAATATATCTTTCCAGAGCTACTTCATGCAAATACCTATGCCCTATTACGTAAATATGTGTAAAAAGTCTTACTAATTTCATTATATTCCATAGCACAACAGGTACCTTTATATTTTTCAGTGTCAATTGCTTTAGAATATTTAGGTGAATAATTTTCAAAGAAAGGCTTTTGAATCATAAAGCCTTCAAAGTAAAGTTCATCGGCAAAAGATCCTGGATCAAATCATCTTTAGACAAAAAACAAGTGTAACATGTGTATCAACACCTACTAAACCGTCCATGTACTTAGTAGATACATACTACACTACTAAAGTTATAAGTAAGTAGGTAGTTCTAGAGCATCAGTTATAATATGTATACTTAAGTATAAACGATAAACATTTACGTTTGACTCGTTTGTAAATTACATTATAACAGACTTATTGTATGTATTTATGAGAGCATCGAAGCAAAGAGCAGACCACAAGAAATAAGTTCTTGAAGTAAATAAATGACTCTAGTCTAAGAAAAAATGATGATGTCATACAAAATATAACACATCGTTTACATGTAAATGTAGGTACACTACATACCTAAGCTAAAGGCTACATTAGTCTGCATACATTCTGAAGTGAGGAAGAATAAACATGCAGAAGGTAATTGTAATTACTAAAGATATCTACACATAAGCTAAGAGCCAACAGTAAGTAATGACACCGCATGCATACCGTCCGGCGTCCCTGAGAGAAATTCTCAATAAAATTAACAAGTTCACGTTCAAAGTTGTTCTGTGTTTGCATTGCTCACAACATATACTTACAGAAAAGAATTCCCAGCAAAGCAGATGAGCATCATCCTTAAATATTCTCACAAATAAAAAATTTCAGGATGATCTATGTAAATATTATCGTTATTACATATAGACATGTTTTCTTAGGCTTAAATGCTTGTAAGTTACTATACGTAAATTCTAGTTCTTGTAAGTAATGCTAATACTAAGCTCAGATTACGTCTCACATTATATTCACGGTGCTTTAAGCCTGAAAAATATAAATAGGGCTTACGTGCCCATCTATACTCTGTATTACGTTGATACACCCAGCTTTTTTATACAATTTGCAAACATTCCTCCTACATAAACACTTCTTGGTGGCAAAAATCTGTCAGATAACTTAAGACTCTTCTGTAAGAAACTTCTTTGCAAAATATTCTCAAGGAGTTATACACAGATATCATCAGATTGTTCAAAAATATTTCAAGAATTCACTCGAATTCACTCAAATCAACATGAAGATTCATTTAGTCCCCATATCCATAATTGTACTAAGTTTTTCCAACTTATACTCTAGTTTCGAAATTTCATTTCCCCATCCAGCGTTAGAAAATGTGCCTACTATTAGTACTAACCTGGAAAAAATATTATTTCCACCCGAAATTACAGCTGGTAGATATAGATCGATGAAACCTAATAATAAACCATTACCACCTGACAATAAAAATACTTTGCAAATATTTTCCACCACCGCAACCAGTCGTGGACCAAACCCCAGTGTTGGCAGTGACGATGAAATAAGGTAAACATGTATACTATATACGCACAAATATTTTTTTCGTCTTAAGAATAATTTTTCTAATTAAGACGCATTTTCCACACCTTTCTCACGATCAGTAATAAATAACACATAAAAACATTATCAACATCAATACTGGTCTGATAGTATTATCCCATGCACGTGAATTATACAGATATACAACGCTGTATCACATGACACAGGTTTTAATTATAATTTCTTCGTATTTCAGGTCCAGACTTTGCCCCAAGACGCCAACGGCGGAATATCGTTTTGATTTAGACGTTCAGATGTGTTCAAAAATGTCTCGGCAGTCTCACTGTGGAAAAAATATGATTTTCTATAGTTTGGAAGATAGCAAAGTTTATGGACATTGTGATTGCAATTACGGGACACATATCCCACTGGTATACCATGAGAAATCCAAAAGATGCTATTTTGTTTACCAACAGGTATAAAAGGATATCCACTCACAAGAAATTGCATTAGAAATCTCGTTTGTCATAATATCTGTATTATAAATTTATTTAAATTTATTTTTTACTTACTTAGGCATATTGCAAAGATGACGAATGGTTAGAACTAAACAAGAAAGCGCAACCAATTTGCTCCGCAAATAAATGCTACGAATGCGGCAGACGTAAATTCGGACAAAAACCTCTAGCTTCCCGGGATATGGCTCCAGAATATGTTCCCTTGAAGGGAAATGGCAAATGTGTAAAATTCAATCAGACTTCCGAACACTGTAAAAAGGGCCAAATTGTCGACTTTCTTCTCCCTCAGCAATTTTATGCCAGTTGTAGGAACGATATAATTGTTCTAAGGCATTTGTCCGTCACGGGGACATTGAAATGCAGTCCGGGGACGTATTTAAGTGTTACGGGACAATGTCAGCCTACCTTTGATTTTGACTTTGATGATTAAAGACGATCTATAATAAATTCTAAGTAATAAATCCAATACACTATTAGTAAATGGATTTATTTGTGTAAAGCATTTTAAGATATACCATAAATTATGATCTCTGATTTACAATTGTACAGTACAACTTTTTTTAATGGAATAAATGAGGGATGAGATATAATATTTCCTTGTTAAAATAATTTAGCCCAATTCACACCGCATGCTGCACACGTATCATCATAGCATACAGAGACAAGTTTTACCTATAATTATGCGTGTTGTGTAATTAGTGTTAATTTGCAATTATTGACAGGGGGTGTCTTAATATTTGTGTTGTGTGTATAATAAAAAATTCGAAGTACGTAATTTAGTGCGCTTAAAGTACTTGTTTCGAATTTAGGTTATAGGATCTCAGCAATATTTATTGTGTAACCTTTTTTTCATCCTTATATTCAAATATAATTCACAATTTTTATGCAGAAAGAGCAAATTCTGAAATACATTAAATTACTGGAATATGGAGCATAACCTACGTAAATTCTGTTTATGAGAATAATTTTGCAGTGAAACCACTTACATTAGCATAGTGAATATAGACTTTAGATTGCTAATATTTCACAGTCCTATACTATTTTCCCTTTTGCCTACAAACATAGTTTATATATTAATACATTTCCTGGAAATATTATAACTTTTATGACCCATTCAGGAAACCTCAACGATTTATGATTGATGTAGGTAAATATACCTAAGCAAGAAATGTCAACAGAAATCTCAAATTCCGAAAATAAGTTTTACTGAAGTAAACAAAGATTTGCAAGTCTATGTACTGATATTTATCTGGGGCTGACTCCCTCAACAAAGTAAAGCGCTTATATTGTGACTGCAACGGTATGACGCATATAGTTACATAACCTAAATTATTGTACGACGTAAGTCAAGATAACTATATTTACACTGGAAGCTTGAAGTTAATTTTATGACAGGACACAACCAAAACTGTGTTAAACTACAATCAACAGAAATATTACTTGCGTACATTGACACTCTGAGATTTCAGAACTGAGAATAATGCATATGTAATCATTATCAATATTGTTTCCCCTTAATAAATTGAGCTTAATATTTATAAGTATTACGAATTCCTTTACCTAATCCGATCAAATGAACAAATTCTGCGTACATGACTTGGATTAAAAAATTTAATGTACTATGTATGCTGTGATATATTTCCTTTTGATTTATCCGCTAGCTAGTTTGTTCAGTGTAATCCCATTTATTTTAGTACTACAAGTAGTTCTATGAATTTAGTTATTGTACTGCTATGTAATCAATCACCGTTAAGTACACAGAAACTTCACAGGTAATTCTAATCATAGGCTGGTAAACAATCAGCGAAAAATAAACAGGAGATTTGTATAAAGCCAACCGTTTCTCAAATGTGGAGCACACTCAGTGAAGAGAGAATTCTTTAATAGTTTAACTATTTCGCTATTGTTTTTTTAAATTGACAGAAAATATTCTTGAGTTTCTGTGGAAGAAAATATATAATGAATATTATTTGTACACTTTCAATCTTTTTGACAGTAAATTTATACTGTCAGGTAGAGGTACTAGGATCACCTTCTGGGGTGGCAGTTCAAGGAGGAAATTACGTACCCACACTATTAAAGCCAGTTGCACCTTTACCTGCTCAGCCGAAAAATACTAGTACTGTACATGGTTCAAATGGAAATCCCGATTACTTAGACAATATATAGTAAGTTTCATTCAGTGAATTTAATGACAGAATAAGTAGCTAATAATAATAATTTGTGACAAATTATTGGTCTTTAAAAATTGATTAATTTTAAATCAAATTTTTATTTTATTTAGCCTTGCTGCAATATCTTGCGCCAAGAAGGCCGGATACAGGTACGATACAGTTGCTCGTCGTTGCTCAGAAACTGGAGTACAAGCTCATTGTGGAAGAAATATGGTGTTTTACCCATATATTGGAAGTAACTTTGGACACTGTGCTTGTAATGGAAGGACAAATATCCCTTTGGTAGAAAATGGTACCCGGTGCTATTATGTCTACACTCAGGTAATTTTAATTTTTCATATAAAATTCCTACCTTACATTCAATTATATAATACCAAAAATTATTGTTATTATAATGATAAGTTAAGAATAAAAATTGTTCATATTATTTTTAAGGCATTTTGCAAGGAAGGCGACTGGCTTGAACCACAAAAGTTGTACAATGTCTGGACTGGCTGGCAAGAACTGACTCGCTGCACTGTAAACAGATGCTACCGAAACGGAACTTCTTTTGGACAACCTGCTTTAGCTTCCAGAGATGTCCCTCCCGAATATGTCCCCCTTGTGAAAAATTCCAAAGAAACATGCGAGAGATTGTTTTACCCTTCTAAATCCTGTAAAATTAACGAGATCGTGACATTTGTTGGAAGAAACCAATTTCCAAGTTGTTCTTGGAATTACAGTTTTGATAACGGTAGAAATTAATAATATACTCTCAACTATTTTATACTGACTTTTGCAACATTGTATGTATTTTCCTATAGATTTAAATTCCAAACTATGCCAATATGTCACATCACATCATTAAAAGTTATGCTATATCTAGCAAAATATATGAGTGAATATGCGAGGATGTTATTGTTGTAGAAAATCGTTTATGAATCATTTAAGAATTACATAGAACTACCAACGTTTAGTAAAATGCTTTGCCTTGAATGGGGATTTGCATTTCGTAACATCCAGTACGCAGAATACTTATTTTTATTTTGTCACCCTAAAGTGTCACCCACTCGCACGCGACAATTTTATATGGTTCTGCATACGATACCCCTTAAAACATATTCCTTTACTTATTATAATCAGAAGAATAATATTTGGTATAAGGTCTAATTCTAAGTATTCTAATCTGTACATGATATATTTTGGTATGCAAAATAATTCATATAGTAGATAGGAGCATTCTGTGGGAATTTAATATTTAAAATGTAGGTCGGTAATAATTGTAAGTAATAGAGATTTGATATTTCATGCTGGGATAATTTGTAAGGAAATGTCAAATACAATTTTGTATACAATTTTGTTATTTATATCTACTAATTCATTCTTAACAATTCAGTAACATAAATATTAATATCGGATATAATTACAAAAATAGCTACAGTAGCATCACGATTGTTTTTGTTTAAAAAGCCGGAATTGCCGAGTGAGACTTCCTTGAAGTTCATCCAAATAATTTACGACGAGAGAAACGTTAGATGCTGTTGGATGTACTGGCTTTTGCATTGTATTGGTTTTAAGAGGCTGCTTATTGGCAGTCAGCATTTACATACACATAATAACATAATATATTACGTATACCGGGTATACGTAACTTGTTTCAGTATCTATTGACTAACTACAAAGAAATTCACGATCATAAATAATAACACATTATTGCAACACATTCCAGTAACCAAACCACCCAAGGAATTTTTTCTTTTAGGCCACTTTGATAACACAAACGTTAACATTGTACTTGAAAAAATGTTTACATAGAGAAATAGGCAGACTCTTCCATCCATACAAGCAATGCAACTTTAAAAGACAAGACCAGTTAGACATTAATTATATGCAAAGGTGAGTGAGTCAGTAAGCCATGCAGAACATGACAGGACACGAGTCAAGACTCAAAACGATTGTCTGTCTGTACTGTCGGTTTCGGCATCTACTTGCATGCTTCTACTATAATGTAATTTTCACGAAGATATTTACATTCTTCCAACATCTACCAAATTCCTTCAAACTTACGATCAATATTGTTTACAAAACTGCAACATTATACAAGGGAAGTGTCTATTAGCCCTAACTTATGATATTATAAGTGAGTGAATCTATGCATACATGATTCTATAAACACTTCATAATTCTTACACCCTTTTTCGCAAATAAACAAAGAACAGTGCCAATTAAAGGACGTAAGTAACAATATCGCACACGCTTACACTTGACGTTAAATGCTTGATTACATAGTTATATATCGTTTGTTGTTATTTAACTCAGAGTGCATGAGTGTACTATTTCCACCTTGAAGGAAACAGAAAGGGAAACCCAAATGCAAAGGAAACGTACGTGTATATAGTACCAACTACCAACAATGATCTTTTAAAAAACGTAAAGGTAACTGTATACAATCTGTACATACGTGTATCTATTAAATCAATCTAATTCATTTGCATGGGCTTGACTTCACTTGACTACCTGTTAATTAGTTGCCTACTACTTCTTTTTAGTATAATACGTTCCTTCAACTTCATTCTGACGTGCATTACAATTATATGATGGCATTTTCAATGTTCTTGAAATGACTCCTTTAAATAGCCTTAATGTTCACCAACAATCTCAGAAAGACTTCATTTATAATTCGCAACTGTTCCTGACAGGATCTCAGTGCTTAAATATTTAAATATTTAAGTTTCTCACTTCTTGTGTCATTTAATTTACATTTATCAACACAACACTCTGTTGTAACTTGTAAAATTAACACACAATACAGTAACAGTCGCAAGTTGTGAATTGAATTAGAATTAGAATTAACCAAAATGCAATTTTACACTTTATCCTTCTGCGCTCTCCTCGTAGTAATTATAATTCCAAGTTCACATTTATACGCAATAAAATTTGCATACAAAAATGTAGTAGTAATTCCTCCCACACGGAAGCCTTCCAACAATGAGAGTAATTCCAGTTCCGTAGTTCCAATTTCACTTTCAACTGTGAAAAAGGATCAGAATCAGAGTACTACAAATGTTGCTACGGTATTAAATGTAGAACGAGATCCAGATTCGTCTGAATTTGAATCGGAAAATATCAGCCTGGAAGACAACGTATTAGTTGTAGAACAAACTCCAAAGCAAAATACTCCAGAAGAGATGATACGGTAAGTCTACTTGAGACTCCTATAGACAAAATTGGAAAAGAGATAATACATTCCTGGAATTATTGCGTAGGATTGTATTTTGGATAGATTTAATATATTTAATTAGGTCATAAATAAGTATACGAGAATATTATGTAGTACAAATATAGTAGATTTATTACTATTACCTCTCTATTAGGTTAAAATACACTTAAATATACTTAAGTAAGAATTTTATAAAGTGCTTTATGCATACTTAGAATTTTAAGAGCTTTTTTGATACATAGAGCAAATAAGTTTAATAGAGACCTAATTTATATGTATCAGGGTATTCAGAAAAATAAATGATCTAAATATTTAGAATAAATATCTTTGGCAATTATTTGCAATACTAAAATTTTTCATACACGGTTATTAATGTAACATTTCTTTTTTATTTACTAAAGGGATCTTCTGTGTTCGGAAAATAATACAGAAGACAACCCAACAAATGTCCGATATGACTTACAAAATGGAATTTGTGCAGAAGTAGGGGAGAAGGGACATTGTGGGAACAATATGATCTTCAAAGAAGAAATCGATAGCCCCGCTTATGGATTTTGCGATTGCGATTTCGAAGGAAATTCTGTACCGTTGGTTTATCATTCGAAATCCAAGTCTTGTCATTTTGTATACACACAGGTAAGCATTCGTGCAATTCGCTTTTATGTACTACACTTACTGCATGTTTCCTTTCTTTTTCTTTGAGTACAAAAGTGAGCTAGATATATTTTGCTTACGGACTATTCGTTCTAAGCTTAGAAAGAATATAGAACATATCTGTAGTATGGGCCATCAATTACTATCATTCATGCTTCGGTTGTCTTCTCTGCAAGACAGAATGACCACATTTTTTTTATTTTGTATACTAGCTGTAAGCACTTAAATATGCATAAAATAGAATACAGTATAGTATACCTTTATCGAATTATTCTTTTCTGTAGTTAGATTTTTTAAGAAAAATTGTATTCTCAACTATTTATCGAAAGAGAAATATTTCCCAAAAATAAATAGGGGAAAAATTGAAATATTTCGCATCCAATTTTGATGAAAAATGAAAAACTAACTTAAGTACAATTAGATTTAGTTTACTTCTGCAATTTACTTAGAATCATTTTAGAAAGAAGACTTTTCCATTCTTTTATTAAGGAATATATAATTAATTCTCAGGAAATTCATCCTGGAAAATGAAACCTTTTTAGACTAATTCTGAAAAAACATTTGCAATTTAATTTTGCATCCAAATCCGATTTCAAAGACAATAACTTTCGAATTCTTTCTGTAAGCAAGTATATTATATATTTGATTTGATACCAATATCATATTGATATTGGATACTGATGCAATCATTGAGATTTGATATTATTGACAAATTTTAACCCAGAAAAATGAAATTTCCTTGTTTGGATATTCGTTCCACTTGTGTATGGCACTATAATTGAATTTATTTTTCTATTTTTCCATACAGGCCTTCTGTCTACGTGGCGAATGGCTTGCATTCAACAGGAAAGCTAAGAAGGCTGTGTGCGAGCCAAACAAATGTATAAATATTAAATCCTCTGCTGAAATTCAACCCACACAAAAAGAATTGGCAAGATCAAAGGAACATTCCTCTTTACCGCAGTGGGTTCCTCTGAACGGAAATGGAAGTTGTGTGAAACTGAACGCCGCAGCTGATAACTGTGATCAAGATGAAGAGGTTCTATTTTCTCGTTATGATATCTTTCCACGATGTGCCATTCCCCGACCGCTATTCAGATCCATCCTGCCTAATCCCTGCCCTATAGGCTCATATTATTCAATTATAGGTAGATGTCAACCAGATTGGGATTTCTAATCTAATCCTCTCTAATTTCTCTTTCACATCACATTACATATCTTTATTTAATACTCTTTTATTAATTTATACTCAATTACGACTTGCATTTGGCTCTGAATGTTTATTTACACTTAAGATCTAAAATTAACTTTTATTACGCGATGTGCCTTTAAAACAGTAGATAACCAATGCACAAGATGATAACACAAAATTATTTATTATTACAATCGTAAAAGTGTAAATCGTAAAGGGGTACCATTAAGTTTGTATATTTATGACATGAAATTAATTTATTATTATTTAAAGCTAAGGTCAAATTGTAAGCTAACAAAAATAAAGCCAACATTACATTGAATTTACGTAACATGACGCTTGTTTGTAATTTCTACAATAGTAAAGCAAAAATTATTACAAAATTGATATTAGATGTGACTGAAGAGACTAAATTAAATTAACTACAATTTTCGTACCATAAAATTATGCATAGTATTTAAATGGGTACGTATTTTTCGAATCAAATTACAAATAATTTTGGTGAAATATAACTTCTCTCCGGATTTTGAAAAATATTTAAGTTTCTTGGCATACTTTCCTTAATAAAATGCACTTTGTTAATTTATAAGAAACGTTTACAGACTTTTACTGTAAACGAGAGAGACATCCGAATTAAAAAAGATCTCCGAGATGTTTTTTAGCAAATATATTCCTATTGCTTGAAATTTTTAGTGTAATTAATAGTGTGCTAATTATGTTTGTATGAAGAGTTACTCTAGAATTTGTATATGATACAATTAATTTAGGCAAGCGATTCTTACGACACTCTTATACTTATGAAGCGTGGCATACTTAAACAAATTTTTATTTTGTACAACAACAACAACCGGAATGATGAAATGCGATCAGTATTATGCTTATAAAGAATGAAAAGATTCATCAGTCATAATATAATTAAGGTTGCAAGCTGACAGTCATAATTTGTTATCAGTTTAATGGATATCTAAATAGCTGTGACCATTGTGTAGAGCATAAATGTAGCAAATCACAGTCTCTGTAATACATATACTTATAAACAGTATTTACCTGTGCGTGAAAAAGCTGTTTGGAGTACCTATATAGAGCAATGCATCAAAACATGTACCTATTGTATTGTAATTTTGTATTCACGCTGTGCTGTTGTTTGTCATAAAGTTATAAGCTATACTTTAGTAGTTAGAGAAATCGATGAAAATAATTTCGCGAAATTTTTACTAGGTATATTCTGTTTTGTAATTTATTCTCCGTGAAAATCAGCGTCAAAATTTTCCCGTAGAATGTAGAAAACAGAGAGGCACGCAGTTGCAAACTTTCAAGGTGAGTTCTCAAAAGAATAACAACTATAATGACTCTTTCAACAGATCCTGTTGCTCTACAATGCAAAGGACACAAATAATAATTCATGGATGAATGGAAGGATGAAACATGAAACATGAGACTATAGAACATACACTGCTTCTGCTAAGACGCAATGTTTCTTCCATTATTGAAAAAAACAATAGATTCAATGGTCTTTCCATAAAATCTCATATTTCCCTACATGCTTAATGCCTGCTTACTGACAAGACAAGAATACGGTAAAATTATTAAGCTTGCTTCAAATGAACATGAGAAATAAACAATATCTCCAGGTAAATATACAGATAGTATGTGTAATACATCATTAGTGTCCTGTCATAAGTGTCACAAGTTACACGAGATGATGGCATGACCTGCGTTTCTTTTCCTTGTCCCGTCTGTCTAGTTTCTACCCGGTAGGTTTCTAACCACGCAGAAACCCAAAAACCAATCGATTCTCATATTTATTTTACGAATACAGATATGTGTCACTGTCACAAATTGCCACAAGGCATCTATTACCACATCTGTATTTCATTTTGTACTCGTTTTTTAATTTTAAAGAATTAATCAATTCAAGATGCTGATAGACAATTAAGCAGCATAATTACATAATATATTTGATTAAGTCGTTTCGTATTGTTAAATTAGTTTGTAGATATCATCCAGGATTTATATGTGTTACCGGGAAAATCGGTAATAAGGCATTACCATTACCGGCAATGCCTATGCAAAAACGATAATGTTTCTAAAATTTCAGATTTTGGGTCAAAACATTAATACGACAAATTTTAAATAAATATTGAATTTACCAGTTTGATTAAGCAGTTAACGGGGA
>JAQFYC010005156.1:0-15143 GCA_034694165.1 Tomocerus mixtus
CCTAATTAATCCCGATGTTCAGTGCGGGTTTTTCCCGCACGGGATATGGCTGTTTTACTAGATTGATTCTACCTGGGTATGTATTTATGGTATGCAAACGTGCTATAGTAGGTATATCAGTACCAGAAAACTTGTGTAATTTGAAAGGTTTGCCTTACCTATTAAACTGGGCTAATTTTACTAAACTTGCTAATATTGGTGTTACGAGATCCACCAATGATGTACTTAAAGTGCTTTACACCAAAGGTTGTGATAGAAATGCAGGATTAGCTGAATATTCTATAATTAGAATAATTACTCATTTTATTAATTCCACATAATGTGTTTCTGCTATGATTGTAATGCATTACAACTGGAGCAGAAACTGTGAAACAACATGCAGTAATAATAGCTGTATGTAATAATTGACAGTTGATGGACAGGACTCATCAGTGCATGTTGCGTCTCTGAGGAATTATTTTCTCCTATATATATTACATTTCTGTGCTGATATGGCCAGGCTCGTAAAACACCTATATTAATTTTATATCTAGTCACAGAAAGTTTATTAAAAATGTGACGTCGGTAGATGCATGACAATGAAAGACAATACTTATAAAATTATAATGGGTTCAAATAATCATAAAAATAATTAGCCACATAAAATTTGACCTTGGAAAATGGAAAACAATGTACTATGTAAAAATAACTTTCTGCTATTCGATGAGAAATAAAAACAATTTTTGAATATACTCAAATTACTAAATATATATTATGCCTCACAAATCCAAAAGTATTTGTAGCATATAACATTTCCATAGGTCACCTAACAAACTGAATTAAATATCTTGCTTAAGGTTGTTTTATGAACTGAGAAAATCATAAGTAAGTTAAACACCTCAATAATGTAGGTACTTATGTTTGCTTCTGCTTCTTTAGCATGCATATCCATTACAATGTATGATGTGTACGGATGCCGATAAATGTAGGAAACGGTCAAGTTTTAATTTATGTAAATGATAGTTTTATTTTCGAACTAAATTATTAAGTCAATTTGGCAATTATAAGTTTATGGCAGGTACAATGCAATAGCACAATAAAGTTATTTTGGTTAACACAATTTTGTATGTAGTAGAATATTATGCAACTTACTTTACCTATTCTATACTTGTATACAAAATGCACAAGAACATAAAGTATAAGTACAAATACTTACAATTTAGTTTACCGCACCGTTATTAGAGTAATAAATAATTAGAAATACCACCCAATAAATTATTGATCTATGTGTCGGTCTAATTATCTGGTAGTATTTACAATTTGCTGGGCAACCTTGTTAAGGTTTTAATGTTACTCATGTTTTAGAATTGAGATTTGGATTTCTATCAATAGTAGTTATTGAATGAACGAACGGGTATTTAATAATTTCTTTAGAAGACTGCATTGTATAGTATTCAGTAGATAGGCTTTTAATGCATCCATTTGTAGTCAACCATTAAAACTTGTAATGTAATGTAATGTAATGTAATGGTTTTATTCTGTCACAACTTTGTTCAATAATACACTGGGCATCACTGGTTTCCAACAAAGGACAAATGGCAAATTTGTAGTCAACCATTAAAACTTATAAGCCTGAATATAATGAATGCTACATAGATCAAAGATAAGCTGTCATAGGAGAAGTTTTAAAATTGATTGGCTTTAATTATTTCATTATTCATTCATCCTGGAAGCTAGTATATCGTATATTGTTGGAAGACTGAATTTAAATAAAAGAAGTATAAAATCCCTATCTCTAGCAAATAATAAAAGCAAATGACTAGAAAACGTTGGAATTGTAGCACACGTATTGATATGATGTAGATAAGTCTTAAGGCATGTAGAAAACAATACGGCAAGTATACATATCAGACAATTTTGGATCCTGGAGCACAGTATATTTTAAGTTTATATTATTTGAAATCCTAAAATATTTATATTACATAAATATAAGAAACCAAAGAGTAAGGAGGTTATGTTATTTAAACCCACTTAAGCCTTGGCAGTAGCTTGGAAAACATTGCTCATGCCATAAATGGAGCGAGATGCATGAGAAAAGTACATGAGCACGTGGGACCCAGGTATCATTATGGAATTTTCTGTAAATAGAACAGAGTACTCATGGGTACTATTATTTGCTTGCTGAGGAACATCGAAACTGGGGACTTGTAAATTTTGAGGAGAATAGACATACGACACATATTCTTCTATACTGGTAAAGTCCGCCTGGAAAATATATAATAATGTAACATTTTATAGCAAAGCTCTATTGCATTGCGAAAACACGTTATAAATATTTAACAACGGTGGGATACAATATTGCCGGCTTACTTTGTAAATTGCAATCCAATCTTCCAAGGAAGTTTTCAGAGTTGAATAAACTTTAAAAAATACTTTGTTAGTCTCTCCTAAATTCCAGTGATCCACATCATGAAATATGACCATTTTTTCATTATTCGGCGGAAACACTTTTATCCGAAAATCAGCCGAAACAGGCCTATGGTCACTCGTACGATAACCAGGAAGCGATTGATATTTAAGGCCTTCGACTTCTAATGTACAATTTTCGTAGACGTTGGCATTAACTTGATACAAAATTCTGTCCGTCCACCCAGGTCGCCGTCTGTAAACAAATAGGTGCAGCAAAGTTTCAGTATAATGTTCGCAAGACAAAGATTTAGTTTGTCTATGATAAGTACAGTACAGTCCATTATCGATCGATTGCCTCACTCTTACTTTGTATCATATGTGTTCATTCCGTTTAAGAACTTGTATGTGGGAGGAAATGTTACTGGCATTTCGCTAAGCTCTGAAAACGCATCTCCAGTTTTCCTCACTTTAGTCAATTGATCATCTTCCAGCAAACTCTCCCATTCTCCTTTGGATATGACTGCAGTTATTTCTTCAGCTGTTTTTGTTCCATCGACCCGAAAGTTCATGTCCCCCATCCAAAATGTATAACTGCAAATAATAGAAAAATTTAAGATTTGCCTTAAATATTGTAGTTAAGTTAAGAATATTCCTTATTTAATAAATACTACATACTCATGAAATAAAATATTTGATGTTTCTTTTTGAGAGAAGATTTGTCCGCTTAAGATCTGTTTGTAGTCTTCTATTCTTTCTCTTAAAAGATGCTCGTGGGCCGTCAGGTGACAATTTACGAAACACATGGAACAGTTGTAAACTCCGAGTCGAACTGAAACAGCTCCTTTATTACCCTACGAATATGAAAACATTTTATTAAAGCAATTGAAAAATAACTGCTCCTGGAGCTAACAATTTAATCTTTAGCTTTATAAAAACTCAGATAAGAACTAGCTTGAATATATTTTCGCAAATTGTAATAGTAACGCTTACCCAAATTCCACCAAGACCCCTTCGTGTGCACAACGTCTCGATATCTCGCACGTATGTTATATGCGTTCTTTTGATAAATAGAATTGTCATTAAACCCTGCATTTTTATAGTATGAATTTTGACTAGGCCCAATGGGGCTAATATCTCTTTGGCTTTGGCAGTCCATGGATCTTCAAAAAATGTATCCCATACAATATTCTGTGGCTGAGATTTCACTTCTTGTAATCTAAAATAAATTGCAAACATTGACACAGGTAATTACAAACTACACGCGATTACTTAATAATGCAAATTTATTCATTCTATATGTACTAAATAAAATACTTACCCAATGATATACAAATCTGGCAAAGGGCTAGCTAATTCAGTCTCCTTTTCAGTTTTCCCTTCAATTCCTAACAGTGCCTTGAAATCTTTGATGGGAAACTTCGTTCCAACATTCCATGTTACAGCATGAATGTAGAAATCTTGCATGGTAAATATCTGTCCATTGATTACACCAGCAAGGCTTAAAAAGAGGAATAAGGACCTACAAATGAAGCACGCACAAATAAATAATTAAATAGATCAAGTTATTATAGTGCAGAAACTTTTACAATATAGTAACTAGGTGCAGACAGCAGAGTAGTATAAAGATATCTTACCTATGTAATGTACCTAGGTATTTTGTATTATACAACGGAGCACGATAACCGGTTGATTAAGTAAACTCTTTTCTAATTATAGTTGAATGACGAAGTAAGCAATTAATTTGATACTGGGAATAAAAAAGTTTGCAATGCCAACATCTAAGCTATTTCTACTACTTTACTTCCTCAGCAACTATACTCTTCTTCTCGATCTATCTTGCCGTTCACCAGCATAGCAGCAGCAGAACATCAGAGTTTTGTTTTCACTCTCTTGGTTGCAATCCGAGAATCAATAGTATAAGCTAGGCTACAGAAAGTAGGTAAGAGAATTAGCACTGCTGTTCACATTTCACAACGTAATATAACCAGTCAGCTATACTATTACTATATTCTACAATTTTGCCTTCCTTATGCTGCTATAATAATATTATATATTATGTAATATTAATAGTCGCATCACTAGCATTATGGAAGTATAATTTTTAGACATGCATACTAAAATTGAAATACTTATAAATAGGTGTAATGTGTAATCATGCTGGTATAACAGTGGCATATAGTATAGTTTAAACTGAAGAATGCAACATGTACATTGGTTTTAGGTAAATGCTTTCCATAAATTGTGTTGAATTTGTATGCGAAATAAATATTCTAATATTGATTTACTATATTTCCTCGTAATTATATTCTATGCTACTATGTAACATGTAACAGTAGATGCCCACAATATTTTTAAATACCTAAGAAAACCAAATTATTTTAAATATCGTTTTGGGGTACATGTAAACAACTTTATTTAACTTTAACTATATTTGCATTTTTAGTCATTACATGCTACATCATGACGATTACAAATTCTTCTCTCTACGTTTTTTAGGATGATTTCATCATACAGGCAAAAGCCCAGAAGTTCGTTAGCTTATATGATTCCTTAAATCGAAGAAATTCTGGACTTCATAACTGGTAGTATTAGGTACATAATTTTACGAATAGGAGGTTGCAGCCTAAATAAAATAGCTTCTATCATTAGTTTTATTTCCATAGGACCAGGAGTTAGTACTTATAATTTATTTGTATATACAGATACATAAGTCACGTATGCCAGCACAATATACATATACTTGCTACCAATATTTGTTATGCATGCGCATATTTTATATAGCTTTATCGCTGTGACACCTTCCCCTAACTGTTTCCTGCTCATGTATACCTACTTATATTTAAACATTATCCTGTATAAATTTGGAAGCCAGGTAAAGAATAAGGTAATAAATAATGAACGAGCACATCTGCAAATAAAAACCACAGCCGCAGGAAAATTAGCACATATTGGACTGTTACGGCAGGTAAAATACGTAAATAAATTACACTATATCTACCCACCGATAAATATAAGAACAACCCTGCTGTATTGTTTAAACATAATCAGTAAAACATCATTGATGAGGGCTGTCTATAGTATACCTGTTTTATCTACATCGCCCATCGTGTCGTCGTCGTCTGTAACTGGTATGCAAAAGAGAGCTGGAGCCAGATAACTTCCTCGACAGACTAAATATTGTAATCATTAAGCTAAACTGGAGAATATTTTAGATTTTCATTTTCTGCTTCTTATGCCTTTTCATGTGGTCTCTTATTGAAACAAAGATCACTAATGTCCATTTATGCGTCTATATTATTAAAACTTAACAAGAACTTTCTTTGAAATTAAAGTAGTCCAAAACCATTTTTTTAATTTGGTTTATTGATTCACCACCTCCAGCTCCATTGTATTTATACTGATGCAATATATGTAATTTTACTTTATGTATTTATCATGTGTCACAAATAAATATGTCAATAGCGTGTCATAAAATGGAATTATGGATGTAAGTATAACACTGGATTTTATAATCCAATATCACTTCTTTATTTCCTGGACTGCAGTAGTAGATCAAGCTACGTCAGTTAATTGCAAGCAAACATAAAAGAATCTTGCTTAAGATGTTCCTATATTGAAATATGTTAACGTAACCTAGTAGTAGTATTAAATAATGTATCAGACACATACTAATAAACTGTAATTGTATGTGCTTACACTGTAATTTAGGAATGTATGCATATATAGATATAAGTATAATAATGTTGATTCCGTACACGTGGTGTAATAAAACTGAAGTGTTTATTTAAGATCAATAAGTCTAAATGGGCTAAAAATAGAAATGCCCATACGTTTTAATTGAGAATGAGTAGCTAGTGCAGTAAATGAAAATGATGATGCTATTGTACATTAATACTGTAGGAATGGAGAACAATAAACTTTGATTGAGTGCAAGGAAGATAAGATGGTATAATATAATGACAAGGTAAATTATTTCCTATTATGCAACACATATACGTCAACGTGACGTCAACGGTCAGTTTTTATCTTGCGAAACGTCATTGTAAGTGTCAAGAGTTTGAGTAGGTATTTAATCTTCCTTGTTTCTATCATGAATTAGTTAAATTGATTATTCGCGAACGTGTTGTGCATAATATTATGCGGTATTACACATTTTTATTTATGCGATAAGATTATGGCTGTCTAAGTAGGCATAGTAGAAAAAATTGCGTAATTGCATACTACTGCATACATATTTATGTATAGCTAATTAATTACTGAACCTTGTAAACTTGTAAGTAATTCATTATAAACACATTACAAAATTCATTTTCATTCATAAAAGCTGAGAGGATGCTGAAAATAGATGTAGACGCAAGTAAGATCGTAGACCATACACGCTACTTGGTATAGCCATTTAAATTCAAGGATATTGTACAACTATTTAGCATCTTTAGCTTGCTACATAATAGTATTATACGGTTTACAGTTAAATGGACAGTACTTACTAACATTACTGAATACATACGTACTGTGATAACTGTCTGGAGTATATAATATACACTATTATAGGTTTTGAATTCGTAATCTGGAATATGGGATATAAAATTCAATGGATTTTTATAAGGGGATTAGGTATAATGTGGTAGCGGTATTAACTGAAGTCATGAAAACCGGATACATAAATAGCATTGCATATTGCATAATATATATGTAACCACTGTTTTATCAATTTCCATCTGGTAAAGTATAAATTATGCATTCATTCGTATTATGCATGTGTAAACTTTGCATCTGTCCATGTATACGGGATACATTTGTACCTAATAAAGCAGCAATATATTTCCTAATTGATTTGTCAAGGACTTATTGATCGCCAACTACTGTGCTAAAGCAAAAATAAAATAATCTAATTGTAACCACATGACGTTTAAGCATGACTATGACTAACAGTAGCAACTTTTATGTTAAAACTACTTTGCTTTGTGGGAGTAATTATGTAAGTGTAACTAAAAATTATTTATATTTGCTTATACTATTACATTACAGAATGTTCAAAAAGTTTGTATAAATTTCCAATAATATTTTTACATGATACGCATTTAAATGAATTGAGCACTCTATTTATCATTGAGACCGGGCTAGAAAAAATAATTTTACATCGGTACATGTTGCCTCATTACAAACAGCAATATCCAATAAATGGTATAACTTGAATACATAAATAGCTATAGGTGTAGACATATATGATAATAATTCAAATAAACTAATGCTTCTATTTATTTTGTGGTTAGGGCATTTGCATTTTCAGTTAGCATAATTGGTTACACAACAGACACATTTTTTGTACAGACGTTATATATACTAGGTTGTAATTTCTCCTATTGTGATGCAGGTGAAGCTATATTTGTCTACAGTATGTATGTATCAATCCGAAGACAAAAACTTCTAGAGGAACTTACATATTTACGGTAAAGAACAGATGAGACCTTTAAGCAATTCATTATTTAACAAATGATGATTAAATGATTCTAAATCGTATTGTATATATAAAAAAACCATTTATATTAAATAAGTAGAAGACTAGCAGACACAATTAAATTGGCATTGAATTTAATTGATATAACTCAACTGGACATGTTTCCGTAACTGTGAGAAGTTTCTAATGCATGTATCTGAGGCACGACCCTTTAAGATACCTGCACTTGCATACCTAATATATATAACGTGATACTTTAATGTATGTATAATTATATTGACATTAATTTTCACTGTGTACGTAACAATAAAGATCATTACATAGGCGTCTACTTAGCCATTAGGTAAATTGAAATGTAGTATTTTATTTTGCACAATCCTTTTTTCGGATTAGAATGCCAGCGATTTCATTGCAACGTGTTTTGATCTAAATCTAACCCTGCCCTTTATGCGTCTAGCGTTCGTATTCCAAATGGCATTATGCTGTCGTCATTTCTCCTGGGAATATTTATACCATTTTTCTTAGGTGGGGCTGTTCACCAATAAACAATACCGTATTTATTGAGTATACTTAAAATATTTTCCTTAAAAATTGATGTTTCAAATCTATATGATAAAGCGTAAAATTAAAATCATGTAATTAGTAAAAAATTTACAGGAATACATGTATGCACTATTCAAAAACTTTTTATTTTTATACATTTAAAAAAATTGTTCCCATAAAAATTCAGCTTAATCTGCAATAAAAAGATTCTGCCTGCAATCATTAATTGGTTTATCATGGATTTCGAATTAATTTTTAAATGTGGCCATTACTGCACGAAGACTATTTTGCAAAACTTTCATTAGTGTTTTATAGATCCTAGTACATTTAAATAAGTGTCTCATCTGGTTTGTTTATCTTTCCCATTTCTAGCAGGGACTCTAAAGCCATAAAGTTTATTTTCGCAATTGAAACGACAGTTAGACATAATATATTGTAGTGCTTATAGCATAATACATACATAATCTGGTAATGCGCATACTTATACATAGTCTCAAGTTAGGATATCTATAAAATCTAATATACTATAGATAAGTCTCAACTCTCAATGCTGTCATTAATTTTATATCTTTATTGACACATATAATCTGTTTATGCTCATTCGCCAATATATACTTAATTACAAATACTCCAAAGAAGAATTTAGTACAAAACACTAGCAATTATCACGGTAGAAGGCAATTAGTAGAATACGCCACGACGCAACAGCATTTGTATGTTTATGTACTGTTCAATAAATATCTTATTGGAAAATACAGAGCTACACTATTTAAAAATTGCGTAATCTACGTAATCTATGGACTTTTCCTTGTTATGCACTTAAAAACTGATGCATAGGTATACAGTATTACAGTATCAACTACACTCTTTTATAATATGTATTACTTTTACCAAGCTCCATACATAAATGCTCTGCTCGATAATACTTGGCATTTTATCTCAACAGATTCATAAAAAAGTGTCTACTAGTACCTATACGCATTTATTGTGTATGTCCGTCTTTCAAATGTGTTTTTGGATGCGCCCTTTTGATTGCGCTGCGCTCAGATATAAATACGATATTTACTATTCTTACCGTAAAAAATGATGACCTTTCGAAAGGTGTTAACCTTGTTGCTGTAGTTCTTGGGGTTTTTGTGTTATCACATTACAAATCCCAAATGGATAATCTACCTGAAGTTCATCTATTTCGCGAAATTTTGATATTTTGTTTTGCGGAAAGCGCTGTGTTTGCGCTACCTCGCAGGTTTAAAAACATATTTACTACACTGGCGTAAAAAATGATGGCTTTTCGAATAGTATAACCCCAGTTTCTGTGGTTTTCCAGTTATGGTATTCCAAATTGAAATGGAATCATCTCCCAGAAAGGAAGTAGTATAAGGTACAAATAGCTACCTAGCTACTTATTATGAATGCATATTATGTTTACCAAAATGAATGCTTTTACTGCAATGAAAGTTGTAATGTTTTAAGTATATGCATATCCTTCATAGATATTAGTTATTACTAAACACGCCAGCAGCAGACCTAGAAACAAATTGTATAAGCATGTTAGTGCGCTGCACACTATACTATACTATAGCTTATCTACTTATAATAACTTTGTGGCATTTGTCGTTTTATCAATACTAAAAAAAAGTTGAGTTGAATGCTAATATTGCAACGCAATGTTAATGTAACTGTAAGTGGATGCTCTACTTTTTTGCACATTTATTATTGTTACCTAATTGTCGAGAGGCGGTTGGAAACTTTTCTCTTTCTGTCGTTAAAAGAGCACACCGCACTCGTGCCGTAGATATTTATATTTAGTGGGTCTTATTGTTAAACTGATGCGTAAGCCAACATACAGTGTTTAAACAGTAAATGCATATAATCGTGTTTGATACTATTACATGATTTAGAATGTATAATCTTATATTGCGTGCGTATTGTACAGTAGTGACATTAAAATGATTAAATTTGTATCAGTATCTGATTTGGATTGATACATTAAAGAATCACATTCGGTTGACATTAACCCATTATGTGAATACGATACCTGTATTAACATGGTTCAATTTGCAACAAATTAATTACTGCTTTACATTTAAACATACAATAATACTTAAGTTATTTGTCGATTTTTGCAAATTCATTCTTAGTGCTCTGCGATTAAATCTTTATTATTTTGTATATCTCTGAGAGCATAAAAGATATTTTTCTCGTACTTTAAGTCAAAAATGATCGTATTGCATAAATCATATCTTTCTTGGAGTTAAAAATAAAATGAAATATTGGTATGTAAAACTGGGAGCCATGTCAAAGCTAGTATTTATGTTATATTTTTTGTCATAATATAAGCAATCTCTTTTGATCTGCTTAATATCTCCTGTATTTATTTAATTTCATTGATATTACGCGTATACTTATAAAATAGTAATATTATATAATATTATAGGCATATCTAAATAGGTTGGTTGGTATGCCATATTTCTATGATAATGAGAATAGTGTGTGGTACGAGGGAACCCCGTTCACAGAGAGAAGACGCAATTTCTCCCGGGCAGAGAATGCTCAAGAGACGATACTATCGGATTCTCAAGTAGGTCACTAGCATCAGGAGTCAAGTTAGTATTCATTTTGATGCTAGCCAATACCACAAACAAAGGGAAGTCTATATACAATAGTGTGGTTATAGTTGTAGTGTATTGTACCATTATAGCATAGCGAGTTCTCCGTACTAAGTATATAGATACCCGTATTTTATTATACCAAGTGACAACTTTCTCTTTGGCTCTGGCTCTGCTAAATATGTTTCTTGTTATTGTGTTCTGAAATATTTTAAAAAAATATTAAAGGCAATGCAATGTCTTTAACAACGCAAAAGTTTAATGCACGTGAATCTAACTACGCAATTTATGTAACTATTTTCAAACAAAGAGTCAATAAACTGGAATAGCAATAAATGCACAAATACGTATTAGGTAATTACGCATGCAGTAAAGTTGACAATAAGTATCTGTACATAAACATAACATATAAATATGCAGTGTAGTGTAGTAAGCATAAATTGGTCACAAACAATGTAATTTAAAACTGTGATTGCAGTTTCCATAATGTTATACAGCAAAACTTTTATTACTATATTAATGTGCTCACATTATTTCGAATGTCTGATCTGATGCCTTGATATTATACCCAAGTGGTGTAATTATGCTTATACGCTCATGTAACATTATACGGTTGTTATTATTATTTCAAATTTGCTGTAGTTGCATTATGTCATGGCTACTCATCATTGTATTTGCTCAGCAGAAATTGTAATATCGAGAAACGCTGGCATCATCAGAAATCATGTAGTATAATATGCATATATATAGTTTCTGTTTCATTCAGCACCATAATATAGTAAACGTAGCTATAATATACATGAATACTTTACAAAGGAACTAAAAATTCGGAAGTTTTATAATTTGGCATATGAATGCCGGAAGTATTTTTCAGAGGAATCATATACTATTATACTTTTCATTCTTCAAAAATCTCATTTATACATGAAGAATACATGTTCGATATTTTAACGCTTATTCTTGCACTAAATATATTATATTGTACAGCTCTCCTACTACGAATCAGGAAACCTTTGTTTTCTGTATCTCTCTGGGATTCATCCAAAATATCGTACCTAATAATAATATCTAATCGAATGTGAATACATAAGAATTGCATCCATTTCTATAGGTAGTTTGTTACTTGGGGGGTTTCATCGTTAAATATATAGAGTAGTATACTACAAATATATACAGTCTGCTCTGCTCTACCTTATAGCGGAATGGATAGTGAGAATTCATGAAAAGCTTACGAGTTCTATTGTTCGCAATTTCGCATCACATGTATTTACTTTTACTGTACAGCGGTTTCTCAACCTACTTTTGCAAATAACTGTGGCGCAGTAAGTGCAAATAACTTTTCCCATCACTCCTAATATGCTATTAGAGATGCATTTCATGTCTCGCTTGTGACAAGAGCCCGAAAGAGTAAGGTGAGAGTCTAAATTAGTGAAATATATTATGAGTAGGCTGACAAACCATTGCATAAAATAGCTCGTTGTATTTTAAGTAACCTTGGACTCCATACAACAGTAGGTAAACAAAAGCAGTATCTTTTAAAATTTTATGTTCTCTTTTTCCACAAACATTTCAGTACTAGTAAATTAATTTTGCCATTCCCAAAACAAAGGAAAAGGGTATTTATAAACTTACTAGACGGCATTGGCACAAGTTATCCCCCATGACGTAAATAACCCATAAATATAGATAAGAGTAATTGATACGGCTTCTTAATTATGATAAAACAATTTTAGCTATTGTAAATACAGAGTTTATTTAGCATTACAGTTAAATGAACTACAATTTATTTATTCGCCATCCGATCCTCAGCAGCTCAATTATACGAAGCGATAGCTTAATCATGGTGCAAGTGTTATTTATGATATGAAATATAAATTTTCCTAGGTTCATAATGAGAACCATGGAAAATTTGCAAAGTACGGCTCCACAACATACTAATCGTGCGAGAAAGAAGGGATTAGCTCTGCATAGGTGATACAGATGAGGAGAATAGAGAACTACATGGATGTGCCTACTCCAAGCACCTAAATACATAAAATAGAGCAAATGTAGGTTACATATAAATGTTATTTAGAATTCTGTTATAAATATATTTATATTTGTAAATATAATATGGCAAAAATGTATATCGCTATTCTAACAGTACTACCTACACATATTGGCCAGAAGAGTTGGAGTAGGAAATTTCTTATAATATCATAGGTACCTATCTCTATCTTTATCTATACTTACATAAATACTAGTTGTTTCTAGTTAGGTGGTTTGGTTTGGTAGTAATGATAATGATAAATATAAACGTACACATTGCATTGCAAAAAGTATTGCTGAAATGCTACTCTACGTACGAAGGAAAGAATATGCTAAATGCTACGATATTATATTCTGGAGATTCGCAAATGCAAAGGGAAATTGCTAGCTACAGATACTAGAGCCATGGAATAGTGAAGTACGTAGTCTTGTAATGTTAGTATTATGTAGTAGTAGTAGTTCAGTAGTGAAATAAGTGGGTAGTAGTAGAGTATTGTAGTGAGTTGAGTGAGTGCGATGACTACTACACCTTGTGTATGTCCCTTATCCGAAATCCAACTTCTAATAATAGATCAAAAGACATAAGAGTTACCAAGGTAAAAATAGTTTTTGCCCTGACTTTTACAGCATCAAGCATTGAGAGAGTGAGTGAGTGAGTGAGCCGTGTCGTCCTTAGTATACTATACGATATATTATGTAGAGAATTATATTCCTATGCAAAGTAATGTAATATATGTAGCATCTTCGTCAAAGTTGTGGCTAACGGGTATTCCATAGCATTCATAGTGGATGTGGAATGGAAATCCAATGCAATTCAAGCTCGCAAAACTTAAGTTAAACCACATTGCATTGTTTTCTCGTACACATACAGATATGTACACTTACACACGTTACGTTCAGCGTTCAACTTTTACGTATGTATGTAATGTAATGTAATATATTTATAAATGTAGTTATAACGAACCTACTTACGAGAGACGGCTGCTAAAGAAGAGTAAATATGTAGACTCTGACGTTCAGACAAACTACGGAAGGAAAAATCACTATCAAGATGTATTATTATATTAGCGTATGTAGTATGTAGGAACTTAGAACGTACGTAATGCATAAAAGTAAGAAGAGCACGTAGCTCTAGCAGAAATCCAGCGTCATGAGATGAGGACAATACAGATACTAAACTAAAAGTTAACTAACAATAAGACAATTGAAATTCTCTTTCAGTTTTCTCTTTCAATAGTTTTTTCACTGAATTTAACTGTTTCACATTTGCTCCCTGTGCATTTACATTTCTCATCCACATCATGACTTACGTTAGTCGTCTCGTATCCAAAGATATTTCTGCATAGTGAATAGAGAATTTAGTTGCTAGTTACTTACACCTACTTAATACGCTTTAGTACCACTGTATCAAATCTTGGATACCTAAGCCAGGCAGGAAAACTAGGATCCCACCTCTTGCCTCGCAGAGCTCAAAGATACTCATTTGAATCTATTCCAAATTACAATTCTCGCAGATTGCTCGCTTAGCTTCAAGAATATTTATTAATCTCTGATACATAAAAATAAACATACCTACATACGTACAGTAGCTACTAATTCTACATAGAACATCTACTATAGAATCCAACTTTTATTTCCATAATTATAATTTTATGCATATTCTGAATGTACACGTACCTACTTAGACTTGGCTTAATTACTTAATTATTACTACTTATTAATTGTTTATGGGTCAATGTAAATATCTAAGGAACGTTGTCCTTGAATGCAATTACACGCTACGCATTGCTCATTCGTGTCAGATTTATGTACTGCCTATATTTTCAGTTATTAAGCTAGTTTTACCATTGTAATCTAATACGATGATTTTGATGCACAGAAATCATGAATAAATATAATAGTACCAATTATTTTCTTTGCAAAAAGGTTTATGTAGTGGTATATATTTATTTCTCCAAAGATATTTGAAGAGCAGATTTCCAAAAAGTTCTAAGTCAATTTTTGGCACTTTTGAGATTTCCACAGTAAAGTAATCCTTGCATGCTCTATTTTAAGGATATGTACTCAGATTGTGGCGAAAAAATCTTAGTCATGTGTAAATTAGTGGCGAAAGTAGT
>JAQFYC010005157.1:0-15143 GCA_034694165.1 Tomocerus mixtus
GTACATAAATAAATAGTAGAATACATAATCATAGTTATAGTTAGCGTATTGTACATCTCTACATAGGCATTTAATTTAACTCCCCAATCTCCAACTCCATTTCCACAATATTATTTATTTACGTATTTAAATCTACTGAAGCCATTTACATAGATAATAATAATTACCTATCACAATCACAGCCATACACAACACTAAAAGTATTTGCAGCGTAACGTAACACGTTATAGTAATACATATAGAGAATTGAAATTCAAGGTCTTCCACTAATATCATCCTAAATGTCCAGTTCATGCCAGTCTTATCAATCTTTCTTAATTATTCAAAGATTATTATCCCATCCACTCGTACACACATTTTAAGCATTCGTATCTTTGTCCCTAAACCTTTAACTCTACACAGTTAACAATTCTTCGTATCTTCTGTTCAGTTCTACCTACCTCACAGTTTCCCAACTTTATTTTCTGTACTTGCCACCTTTTCCCTCTTAAAATCTATTAGGTATAATAGTTACAGATGTCCAAAGCAGAGCATTTATGTAGGTCGAGTTTCTCAAACTATTTTTTATTAATGATATCATTACCTACTTACCCCGCTTGGCTTACGTGTTAATTACCTTAAAGTTAACATGCAGTTACGATTACGATTGCATTCCCCCATATATATTTTATACATGTAAGCACTTACATATTTCTATTTAACTATTTATATCCGTCCGCTTAGCTTGTCCGAACTGCATTCAGTGTTTAATGTACATAATGTGCATGAAAATATTTATCCTGAAAAATGTAAATGTTCCATTTAGCTTCTGTTACTTATTTACTTGTATTTCACTTTCCCATTGTAATTATTATCTTTATGTTCATAGGTATACAAATAAAATAAACCATTGTAAAACAAATGTAGCCAAGTGGTTCAGCTAGATCTACTAAACTACCAATTTCATTGATGAAAATAGTTTACGCCATAATATTAAAGTTTGTGGTGTTAAATTCTCATAAAATCTCGCATTCCCCAAGTCGGGGGTAAATAGAGGTTCATATTTGAATTTCTGAAGTCAGCAGCTTTCTAATGATACCCCAATTGCCATTTATTATGTTGCTTTTTAAAATATGGTGGGCGTGGCCCTAACTCCATGGGGGTGTAACCGAGTTTGGTCCTGAATCTTTCTGTGTACAAAATTTCACCTGAATCGGTCTAAAGAAACGTTATAGCATTCATGGACGGACAGACAAACAAAATATTCTTATAAAGCTACTGTTTCCCAAGCACTTAATAAATGTTTGTCTGAAAAATTCCCATCCATTTGACTGTATAGGTTCTGTGAATAAAAAACGGTCAACTGACTCAGAGGAGGAAAGGCAAGCTGACGAGACGAGACGAAACAAAGACTCAAAGCTAAATATTAGGAGTGTAACATTGTAAGTGGGTTCTACTACTACTATAGTATTATTATTGTGGTTTAGGTTTAAGTTTGGTTGTAGTCATCAATAGTACTTTAGCTTACGATTAGTCACTATAAAATATAATATATAACAAGAGTACACCCAAAGGTTTGCGTGGCACGTATTGTCACTAAGCTTCCGGTGTGATTGTACAGCACGCGATGATAAGAATCAACTCCGTTTCTTTCCTCTCTCTCTTTTATACATAAGTACATACTACATACATACACACATAACATAAATACATCACTTTAGATTACAAACTCCTCTTAATATATACCAAAGAGTTATAGTTTCTAGTAAATACATTGTACAAATACATACGAGTTGCATTTTAGTCCCTATGAGTAAATACATATAGTCAAATGGGCGATCGACATCCATATCCACATCCACAGAAATTATATTGAAGATAAGCTTTGTGTATGAGTAAGTGAACTTATTCTCCTGAAAATGAATTATTGCATTTACCTACCCATTACTACGACATTTACAAGCAAAACCATATTTTCTATACGATAAGTGTATACCTACAGAAACTATATTCTAGAGAAACTAATATTTTTCGGGGTTTCATCAGAAAAACTTTTTTCATAGTCCCTTTGCCCATTTCCCACAAGGAAAGCATTTATAACGCAAAACTGTGTAAAGCTAAGGATGAACTATGTACAAGTACATTGTGTATGTATTTGTATTGTTTAAGCAGCAAAATGTTAAACTTTTTTGTGTATAAGTTACACAGAACAGTTTATGCACTCTTGCACATAGATTGTCTGCACATACATATGAAACCAGAATAAAAATGCGTATATAAATAAGCTAAACATGTGATTCATTTCCAGAATACGTTCTATGTACTATGTACACACATAGCTCCATTTTTCCATTGTCTATACATAAGATAGGTAAGCAGATAAAAAATGATTTGACGAATATTCCCTGGAATAGAAAATAACATAGGTAGGAGACTGATTGTCCGTTTTTTGCTTACTTTAGAGTTTAGCTTGGCATTTATAATAATTTTAAATAGTGTATACACTGTATACGTATATAAAATGTAGAAATAGTATTAAAAAGTGTGTATTATGTAAACGTACATTACTTTGAAGAGTAAATAGACTAAATAGAAGTAAAGTGAACCCAGTGATTATTATAAAAGCCATGGCCTGGACATATTTGCAACAAAACAAGAGAGAACAAGAGATGAGACTAGACAGAGACAGGACAGGATGCATTCTCAGATGGGAAAAACAAAAGGGAAACAATTTGATGAGCGGCCACGTCAATCATTCCACTCTCTTTACTTTGCCTATTCACTATTCACCTTTAGATTTAGCTGTACTTTATTTACTAATCTCCTAATATATATTTACTAGAACACTCCACTCGACTATTTAATACTCACTTGGCTTCTATACAATATATACCTTTTCTCGATACATCTCAAAATTCCCTTCGGTAAACTCTCAAAGTCAAAGAAGAAATGAGAAAATACAGATTACGTAATTTTTGGATACTTATGTACAGATAGGAAATAGTAATCTTGTGACGAGAAGAAAACCAAACCAGACTCAATTCTAGTATAACATAACATTACTACTGACGAGACGAACACTAATAGCAAACCTCGAACAATTGACATGACACTGACGCTTGAGCTGCCGAAAACACAAAAAACACTCATCTTGAACTCTAACAATGTAATTTACCATTTATGTAGCTTACTCTTCATAGCTTGTACAATTTTCGTTACAGTGCATTCTGTTTATAAGAAATATAGTGCTAAACTGCTTCCACATTGGAAAATCCTTGTAAAATGTCAATGAGTTCTCTACTTGACTAAAGATAAATGTACAATATACAAATATGTTCCACAATTTTGTCTACCTTTATTCCTAATACACTTTCCTATTTAAGTGGGCGTTGACATAAATTGTCATTAAATTGGCGAAAAGGTCCCCTATAAGTGTCAAACTAAAAATTCTTAACAAATGCATTCTATATAGAGATATTTTCCTTTTACGAGAGTTTTATTACATCCATCGTCCCATTTAAATCTAATCTTTTTTACATCTTAACCTAACAGACGCTGTAGATTTTGTTCCATATACATATAAGGGAATTCCTTTATGCCGGAATCCCTATAGACAACAAATAGTATAATAGGTATTCTGATACACAAAAGTCTCGTCATAAGACAGAATTGGACTGGCTTTGGAATTGGCTTCTCAATTCAGCTCTACATTGCAGCTATTCTTTACTTTCGCAATGATGAGATATCGCCTTGTGTAGTATTTTGTGTCTTGGTAGTGAGTTTTAACCTTTTCTTCAATTTTTGCATATAGTAAATAGTAGAATAAATATGCGGTGGTCTGCAGTTCTGAAGAGCAAGAATGAGAAGGTAGGGCCAGGCCAGGCGAAGCAGTCCAGTCCAACAAGAACAAGTCATGAATTCCCTGTCTCAACTAATGACGACTACTTTACTTAACTTTTCTTAAGTTTAACTTTGCTTATTCAACTGTCTGCTCTTGCAATGAATCTCAAGTCTTTGTTACATTATATACTGTAGGTACATAGATTAGCAATTAAACAGTGACCACTGCAATGCAAAAGAGTAGTCAGGACAAGACAAGACAGGACTCATCTCAAGTCTCGTCTAATTTTGACATGTTCACATATATATTATTCAGACTTCTTTCTCAGTCTTCCATACTAATCATTTTTTCAGTTTATTCTCCATTCTTTAATGTAGTAAGTAGTTAAAGTAAAGTAAGCAACTTTTAATTTTACTAACGTCTGCCTTCTATTCAATTTCAATCTACGTAAGTACAAATACAACTTATGCGTAAGAAATTAAACTTTTCGTTGTCTATGCTCCTTTAAAGATAATCTGGACCTATGCACCTTTTCTTTACTGTAAGAAGTAAGAACCTAGAAGATCCGCGGCTGTAATTAATTTTGGTCTGGGTTAAGAGGAAAAAGAGACAATAGCTTGTTTCTCTTCTTTATTCAACTTCAAGGTGTGTAGTGTGTGTATGCTTATTAAGGATTACCAACCGTAAAGATTAACAAAACCGAAAAGTGCGTCGCAATTATTAAGTAAATGAAATTAAACCAATTATTATTTTGTAATGGTAAAGTAAGGTATGAGCCGTGTGCCAAAGCCAAAGATAAAGGCCTTTACCTTTGTACAAGCTGAAATGTTTCTTAATTTCTCCTTTGTGATATTCAGAGCACTTTTTCTTTATCCTTTCTTTAGATATGATTTGGTAACAAGAACAAGAACAAGGGCAGATGTTTTTGATTACCCTTTTTGCAATCATTCATTCATTCTCATTTTTTGGTTGTGGTTTGGTTGTTCGATTAATATTCGTACCATAATTCGTAACTTTAAGCAAAGAGTAAAGTAGCGGAGCCCTAACTAACGAGAAAGAGCTAGCTGACTTTAACTTTATTGTTAATAGTAGTTAGAATGAACCAAGAACAAGAGAATCGGTCCAAGAAGCACAAAAGTCTTTCAGATGTCAGATCAAAGCAGATGATACTAAATAGCATCAAATCAGACCATATGCATGCACAAATAATTCGTTTGCATATTGTTATGAATGCTTTGTATTTATTCGTTGTATAATTAAATCTGCAGTTATATGTAGCTCTTAGCTCGCCTATGGCACATTGTTTCAACCTTTCCCTATATAACTAAGGTTTTCCATTCTTGAGACACTTTACACATTTCATAAGCAAGCAAATGTACATTTCTCACTTAAAAGCAAACTTTAGCTAAACTAGTGATTGAACTTTAGAACCTAGAAAAGAGTTACTGACTGGGACGTACTTAAAAATGAGCCTGTAATTTACATTGACTAGAAACATTATACGTTAATGAATTACATTAATTTAATTAGCAGCAAATTCACATTAAAGTAATTTGATGCACTAAATAAATGGGGGCCTGTAATGATAATGGTACTGCTATTAAAATTTTGACATTATGAAACATTTTGCTCCATTTTTAGGCATCTGAAGTATTTTAAATAATTTTGTGGATAAATTATCCAGATTTCTAGATAAATACGTTCATAATAGAATTACCTACTACTGTAGTTATTAAAGTTAAGTAATATAGTAAGTGATCATGCCATGTTGTATTCCGTATTCCCAAATGAAAGAAGAGGTCAGGTTTGACCTGTGTGGCATGGCATGGCGTGGTCTGGTCTGTACGAGAGGTTCCGTACATAACATATCAACTGACATGACATGACATACATACACCTAACGTAGAATAACGTAACAATTCATTTGTGTCTATATTATCCTTAATCTTATATTCTTAAGCTATCGTAAATATAAAGTACATAAATGCATTTAATACAGAGATTTTAAGAAAAGTGTGTTCATTCGTTCATTCAAAAAGTAAGTAAATGTTTTTAGGTGCGAACATATGGGATTGAGAGTATTATGTATGTTGTGGCAAGTTCAAGTGCGACTCATCATGCAATGAAAAGAAAGAATAATAAGTTAAACGAAGTTAAAGAGAATTGTAATATTCGTGTCTCATGGAATCCTACGTGCCGGCAGATCATCAACATTTTCATCATCCCAGAATCTTACACAAACCATCCTACTGCCTACTGACTGACATTTTTCAACACCTTTTCATCTCGCATTGCATGATTTGCTTCCTTTTGCTCTCTTTCACTCATCCTCTTCATCACACACACCTACTTGCTTAATTTATATATATATATACTATAGTACTTAAGTGATCACATCTCATTCAGATAGACATTCATTCATAGTTTTCTTCATTAGGATTTACTCTTCTCTTGTCCATGTTTACGTCTACGACTTGTCTCATTACAAATACAATACTACTACACACAACTACACTTGTAAATGGAAAGGATACTCTTACAAATACTTCTTAGCACATCGCCTGTCAAAAATCAAATCACGTAATGAGACCGAAACTCGAAACCCAACTCAAATACAAAGTCCAACCAAAGATTCCTTAACAAATTATACAAATACATACTTAAGCTTCGCTAATTTCTAAAACTAACCTTTACTTTTACTTCCTCTAAAAATATAACCCCTGCTGGTTCCAAGATGCTAATTACATTAATTAGGGGAAAGGGAAACTATTTATCTACACAATATGATCTAACATCTTAAAAATGACAATTTATTCCATTTATTTCATTTATTTCATAATTTTATGCAAAAGTTGCGACAAACAATCTACTAATTAAGAAAAAGCTTGCCATTTGAAGGTATTAATCACTAATGGACTGAATAGGTAAATATTTATGTGAATTATTTAAGTAGAATGGTAAGTCTAGAAGATAAAGCATGTAGAAAACATGTCAAGTTACAAGAGCTACCGAAACTACAATGTATATTAGTATATTAGAACAAACATGGTCTCCCTTGAGCTTTGCGCTGTTTTCTAGTACCGCAGCGTATTATTACATGGAATATTTGTAGTTTATGTAAGTATAGTACGTATATACGTAGTAACTTCAATGTATCAAGTGAGTAACACGTTTCTAGTATTTCCTTTCGTATTCTTAAGTGTACAATACAGTGTGTAGTAAATATTTCTATATTCAAAGTAGGTGTAGGGTGTATCTAATAATATAGTAATAAAATATTACTGCGTATCAGTAGGTTTAGAGTAAAGTCTATCAAAAGACCACACTTACATAAAAGAGTCATACTATATTAGTACATACGTATTATAGCAATCGAAATCTAAAACTCTAAAAGGTAAGGGATATTTTATTGTTTTCGTCTCACGTTATTTTGCAATTGAGAGCAGAGGAAAGCCAAAGCCAAAGAACACTCTCACAGACCCAACTAACGAGCTAAACAACCGGCGTTGCCAAACCCAATCAGAATACAGGAGACGCAATTAGACTAAAACTATTTTATTAGTCTACATACTATAGTACACATTACACATTCTACGACTTAAATATTACTAATAGGAATAAGTGCATGCTAATAATGCTGTGGCTCATAGTAGTCGGGAAAATGTAGAATGTAGATTTCAGATTATTATACAAAATGCAAG
Organism: Tomocerus mixtus; assembly: GCA_034694165.1. NCBI lineage: Eukaryota > Metazoa > Arthropoda > Collembola > Entomobryomorpha > Tomoceridae > Tomocerus > Tomocerus mixtus. The sequence continues at coordinate 7,522 of JAQFYC010005157.1, forward strand.
CAATGCCAATAAACAATGTCAATTTCTGTATAAAAACCTTTCTTGTAAGTATAAGTACTGACTTGTCTACAATTATTTTAATTATTTTTAGGTGTAAGTAAAAAAATTCCTTATAGTTAAATGAATAAAATATGGTGTACATTCCCATTACCTTTTTATTTAATATGACATATATTTAACATTATTTAATATGACAATATTTTTATTTTATCTATGATGCTCATTAAAGTAGCTTTATTAAATAAAAACAGATGAAAAAATCTTCATGAAATAAATCGCTGGCAGATGTAAATTTCTGCTAATCATATAAATAATTCATATACATACATAGAATTACAAAAGTATTACATTACAGACATTACGATTACATTTGTTAGTACACGTAGAATCAGAATGTTTAAGGTTATGTTTCGTCATGTACACCAGTAGCCACTTATAAAGTTAATAACCAGAAATCTTTTCTCATCTCTTCTCTTTCTGTCTGTACTGTATCTAAGTATCTACTAAATTACATGTGTACTAGTATGAAGGAGAATAATTCAATGCTAATCTTTCTGGTCTGGTGCTATATAATGGTAGACAACTTAGGTATAGGTAGTAGCTCAACTCTGGATACTATCTGTATATGGAATGATAATTCTACGTAGAATAAAATGATGAAACATTGTTTCCTTGAATTTGACTCTAAACGGTTAAGCCAATGTAATTCTAATCCAGCCATGAAAACCAGAGTGAAGGCGTAGACAGAAAATTTGTGTGGGATGAAGAAATACTCCTCCAGCATTTTATTTTACTTATTTTATTATACAACGAGTAATCTCAAATATAACTACATAAGTAAGTACTACACTATATAAAGAATGCATCTACAGTACAACTTCTTAACAAAAGCTAATAGTTTAATACGTACCTTTATATTACATACAATGCATGTAACGAAACTACAAAACAAAGTATCTTTATTTAAGAATAAAAAAAATGATAGCAATACCATACACTGCAAGCAAGTACCTATGTTCCAATAAAATTGTTAAAGAATCTCTACTTTAAAAGGCCATTAAAATAAAGACACATTTTCTCTTCTTCAATTTTGTTGTCTTACAAGGAAATGTACAATTTAAGTGATCTTCTGCGTACATACATACATTATACTTAAATATTTCAAATATTATAGTATCTGTCCTTAAACAATTTCATACAAAAATTCCTATGACTTTACAGTACATAAAATGACAGTATACAAAGTTGGCTTGTTTTTCTGTGTATATTTAGTACACTTTTCAGTACAAACCAGAACCAGACGTTGTAAATTTCTATAAGTATAGTTATTAAGCTCACAAAAGCAAGATTGGTATATAAAAAGCTGTATCTAGAGTTGTTGTAATAGACTCGCGAAATAAACGGCCTTCAATCAACTACTTATATACAATATATAATATATACTACACGGATAGCTATATGTATAAAATGCTGGCTAAAGGAAACCCTCAATTAATTCAAATCTCTTCTTGAGACGATAATTTGATATAATATTTCTTCTCATTGATCATTTTTTATTCCTAGTCTTGTAAATAGTTTAACAAGCCCATCCATCTAATATGTACAGAAAAAAATCCGCCTCGATCTCCTTAGACGTAAAGTAAAGTGTGCATTCACCTACTCTCAACTAAACTAAACTAAAGAGAATATTACAAACACAGTACAACCTAAACCGGCTTCCTCTCCTCTAATACGCAAACTGCAAAGCCAATATAATTGATAGATACGAAACGATACAAGTTTTCTTCCTTTTTTTTACTAAACTCCAACTTTTCTGTATAAACTAGCCTTTCTACAGAATACCAGAACTGATGCATCATACACATGAATAATATTCATCGATAGCAGTAAGTAGAATTTAATATTATACCTAACCAAGTGAAAATGCGTGATACCGTAAATTTTTTACTAAACCTGGGGGTTTAGCGTTCTAATAACAACAAATTCACTCTCAAATTCACTCAAAAATATTGATCGCTTTAAGAGCATCTCAAGTTATAACTCTAATATTTATAATTTTAACTATGATTGCCAATCTTGATTGCTAATTAATTCAATGAAAACTGGAAACATTGTCGATTGATTACTGAAGATTATTTTTAAATAAATTAAATTGTAGTAAGAAATTAAATGTCCAATGTTCATAACAGGTAGAAATTCTCAAATTTTACAAATTTCTGAAAATTCGGTAGATTGAGATACCACGATACCAGTTCCCAATTAAATTACTTACTATAGTAGCTTATAAGCTATTTGCATTTTCTTCCTCATCCCCTGTGTGTTTAATACATATTTCACGGTAGATTGCTAACAAAGCTTAAAGATTGGTACTGTAAGTAGCTACTACGTATTTAATACTAAAAAGTAGCTTATTCATTTACCAGTTCTACAGATATTCCATCGTATTCAAATTATTCAACTTTTCTGTAGAAATTCATAGCTAATGAATAATTCAAAATGAATTAGCACAACAGAATTTGCTAGCATTTACACATTTACTCTCTAAACACACGTGTAGTAGGTACGATAACAGTTTCTATGAAATATAATATGTACAAACCTACAAACAAATACTTAAAGGTTCTATTGAATGAATTAAGTTTCGTGCAAACTGCAAACTCACTCTAAAGTGTTTGGTAGTTTGTTCTATTCTGACACTGACAATGAGACTTCATTTCATTCACTCAAACTAGAATTCAATATTTCAAGTGAAATGTCCATCTGAGGCTTCAGTAGCTTTATTAACTACGTACCTACATTCATGTTCATACAGAACTACAATACAGTATTTGCTTTTCGCATTCTAATATTAAATTCTGGCCTGGACATGCAAACTGGACTGGATTTGTATTGGGTTGTAGCTGTAGCTGGACACGATTTGACTGAATTGACATGAGACCTTATAAGTCTATTGTAAATGTAAACGATGAAATTATTACGTAAAGCAAACATTGAGCTATAGGATTAGGATTACATGATTTATTCGGATTAGTACACTTAGTACAATACAGTAGCTACATATTTATTACTATTTTAATAGTCTTGTGTAAAGTACTAGCGAAAATTGTGCACGAAACGCACGGACTAAACGGAATCCTTTAAATTAAAGAGTTCCCTTGTCGTGTGTGTTCTTTAGTGCGCTCTTATTTGTTCCAAGGTGTCGTGTCAGCCTCCATATCTCGTTTGTTATGCATATTTGTTCGATTTCAGACAAAGGTGCTTCTAATACATAATACCGAACACAACCCAACACGAATCTATATCCATATTTATTATCTAGTACATACATTCGAAGGCAACATTCAATTTTCCATTCAATTTCGCCTACTCAATACAATTCATACAATACAATACACACCCAGTTCCTTTTCCGACACTTTCATAATTTTCTCTTCATGATCTTTTTATTTGGAATCCATTTACCTACTGGAAAAACATGCAATCTAAATAAAATGCAATGTACTTACAAAAATAGTACAGAATCTAGAGTACAACGTATATATATATAATTTAATGGCTATCTGATGCTTTTAATATATTTTGTATGAAATATTTTTAGCACAACAAAATGTTAGTCCATGTTTTATTATAATTTTTGCAACTGAAAGAAATATTATTAGACAACACACTACATAGTTAGACTACAAGGCTATTGAAGGATAACTTTATGATTTATGAATGACATACTGATTTGAATACTGAATTTAAAACAAATTTTATACTTAAATAGTGAAGATTTTCTGACGAATTGTAATTTTGAGAATTTAAAATGAAATCCAACTTACTAATTTATATAAGTATTTGAATACATGATAAATATTTGAAATAGATCATTATCTAATTTATCATTTAATGAAAGCGTTTCGTGTGTGCTTCAATAATATTTTTAATCCTTTCAAAAACTTATCCGCTTTAGTGAATACTGTATTTACATTGCATTTTGTTTCTTTTAAATGTAGATTGTACCAAAGTAATGTAAAGTTGCTCTAATTACTAATTTAACAAATCATTTTACTAATACTGCCAATTCTACTAGTATATAATATAAAGTGCTCATTTCTAGGTTAAAAACGTTGAATATACATTAAAAATATGAATGTGCTATTGTTGGACTGGACTGGACATTAGCATTATGAGTACAAATAGTACAAAACACATTAATTTTTTATTTATTTGATGCAATCGCATAATTTAAATATTCATATTCGTATCACATAGTAAAGTAATTGAATGAAAAATGTTTTGTTTGCTTGCATGCAGTAATTCAGCAATTTCGTCATGATTTGTTCAAATTCACATGAAGGAAATTGTTATTACATACTGTACCTACACTATGGACTATAGAGTACTATACTTATACAGTATAATTCAGCGAAAATAATCCTTTTATCTTATAGCTCATTATAAAATTACTGATTGCCACTCTCCCACGTAAAAAACTAAACGCAGACTGAGACTGACACCCATAGAACACAACTATACGCACAAAACACACAGCAAAGCATTTCCTCTCTCATGCCCTCGCTAAATTACTTATTCTATCATAAATAAATACAAAGGAGACTTACAGCTAACTAGGCTGCGTTTAAACAGAACTAAACAATCATTTATTTATTAGTATATAGAAAAAGCATTCAAAGAACTGTAAGTAAATACAAACGGATATTCCAATCCGATCCATACAGCAGAAATCCTCATTTGAAAAATATGTACATAGAAAAGTATTGCCTACAATACAGATAAATGCTTATAAATTTTAACGTGAGAATTTCCATTTTGAGAAAAGAAGACAAATAACAGACAGAGATAACTATCACATCATTATTCCATACTACATATTATATCCATACCCGTATCCTTATCGCCTTTCTATCAAACTCAAGCTCAATGCATTAGAAAACTACACAAAAGGATGTACATAGTTCCCCGTGGAATAAAAACATTTTGTTTATCTCTGAATTCACAAACTACATACAAATGCAGAGTCGTCTGTCTATAAGGAATCATACTATACTCATTTTTTAAAAGAGAATTCCTTTTATCCACTAAAATAGCTGAAACTGGTATTTTCTGATAAAAAACTGAAAAATCTGTTATTAAGTTATTTCTCCCTTTTAAAAAATTTCTTATAGATTTACAATTTGGCTTTGCACTGTAAAATTATAAAATTACAACCCTTTAACCACATACAATGCAAATTTTGCATTATTATTCTTTAGCATTGATATTTCTATGAAAATTAAAGACCTATAGGAATCTAATGATTCAAAGGAGATCCCACATGTAGAGAATACAAATAAATTCAAAATGGCAAAGCAGAACAGGAAAAACGTCTATAGATCTAATGAATGAGTAGCAAAGCTTGAAAAATAAAGAATAACTACATTCTCATTCTGAATGCATGTAATTGGCTTATAAACTATTAGTATCAGTAGTAAGTAGTAAGTAGTGTAGTTTTCTATTGTAAATTGTAATGAAGGATAAGGCTAAGGAATGAAATACAAATACTAATAAGAGTCTATAAACTTTTCTGTACATTTATTTGCTACTTTCTGGCATAGGTAGGTAATAAAGGTAGTATTTAATGATGGCGAAACTTTTTCGTTCTCTCGTCTCCTGTGTACTTTATACGATTAGTTGTTTTGTGTACTAATAGCTTGTAGGGGCATTAGTTGGCATTTTAGTAGAACTTTTCTAGAGTTTCGTTGGGGCACCGCATTTCAGTTTTGTTGTGTCTCGGCGTATCCATAGTGAAACACTTTCCTACAATCCTTATCAGCCTTTTTGATTTCCTCTTTACCGTTTATATGACTTGCTCACTTGATTTGACTTTCGGTTGGGGTGTGCTACCAAAATAATGGTTTTGTTACAGGGATATGTGGAATCGTGCCGTACAAATGGGAATGTCAGGCAGTCAGGCTTATCTGAGCTAAAGCGATGTAATTAATTCAAAATTGCGCAAATATTGTTTTTCTCCAAAAGATTTTATCCAGAGATCTATGTAGTAGAGGAACATGGAAGTAAATTTTTAATTGTTAATTAAACTATTTAAGATTCAGGAAAAATGTTTTAGAGAACTAAACATTAACTTGAAAAAGGTTATATTTAAAATCCCGATTAAATTGTATTAAAACCATAATTTATGTGACAGTGTTCCGATTCTCTACTAAATCTTTGCTATAGGGGAGCAGAATGCAACAATTTTAAGCATGCCCGTTAATTACTGGACAAACGGCAAAGAAATTGGGGTGGCTTTTTCAGAATGCTATTGATTTCTTAATACAAAATCTAATAGAGTTCATTTAACAATATTTAGAACATTTGTCTTTCCAACGAAAAGTTAATGTTTGAAAATTTGTAAGAGTTGTACAATATAATGGCTTTTTAAGTAGAGCAGAAAGGCAGATAGTACATACAGATATATTACCCAACTTTCATAAATGCAATACTCCCTGTAACATATACACATTATGGGCTACACATAATTTCCAGTTTAGTTTTAGTCCAAGTTAGTCTCAGATTTGGCGGTATAGACTCCACTTCCGTAATTTGCTACCCGGTCTTTTCTTTGTGGGTGTTTTCAGTTGTACTTTTAGATTGGCATTGCTTTGCGTGGTCTAATCCCAAGCTAAATACTCCAGCCAAGCATGGTATGACATTATGGCAATAGCCTGCATTAAGTGATCCATCATCATCAGCTTATCTTACATGCCTATCATGGGAAATCCCATATACTATGCTCTTATTTCACTGGACCGAAGTGGAAACAAATGTAGGTAATTGGAATCGAGTTTAGTCCAGCCAGACCAACGTCATTCCAGACCAAACTATTTATCCAGAGACCCCAAAGTCCAGACTAATCGTAATTACTAAAATTTATATGTACAATTTCATTTCCATTTCCATAAGTAATTCTAATAAATACAGACTACAGACTAAAACTTGTATGCATTATAACAAGCAAAACCTTTGTTATGTACAGAATGCTAATGCGACAGAATTAATTTACATTTAAAAGCTTATGGTTGTGGGTCTGGTGTCTAAACGGTTAAAGAGCCTTTGCTAAAGGCCCAACCCCCAGTTTTCCAGCTTAAAGAGGTTTTAATTTACATCAGTATTTGGTTTTGCTTAGGAACTAATGAGTTTCAGATATTCTCATAGTAATTTTGTACACAAAAGTGGAAGAATAGCAAAAGGACGGGACCACACAGCCACAGACCTTTAATTTTGCATTTTCTAAGCTAAAGTACCATTCTATTGTATTGTATTGTACTCTAATCCTAAGGTGTATTGTAGGGATAATAAGAATAAGGAAAGAAATAATGAGAAAAAACGTCACCTTTTATCCAAAGATAATGTAATGCAGGGAAATGAGAAATAATCTCACATCAGATAGTATACTACACAACAGAACATAACGCAATCTCTGTATGTAATCATACAAAATCAAAATTCGTTTAAGGGCATTACATTAGCATTTACTTATAGAACAGACAATAGACACAGTATCTACATACATTATTACATAAATGGTAACTAATAATCAGAGCTCGGAAATGCATAATAATGTATTCTCTATATTA
>JAQFYC010005158.1:0-15137 GCA_034694165.1 Tomocerus mixtus
CAGACCATACAGACAGACTGAGACTTGTGTAGTGTATTGAGTGTATTGTTGGATTTAAAGTGGAATGAGTACCGGAGCGGAGAGAAGTTTAATATGTGAATGTTTAATATATTCCAATCGATCCGTTATTCGTACTTATACTTACGTACTGTTGTAAGTGTACACTGTATTCATAAAAATGTTCATTTTATATAGAGAGTAGACAGTGGGACAATATTATCAAATGCCGGCACGCGTCGTACTGTATTGACATCAATCTTTCCCGATCCACTATACTATGGAATAACGTAAATAGCAAATATAATGTGTGGGGCAGTACAATACACATGTATAGAACATAATGGTGAACCTGTACATATATAACTTTGAGATATCATAGCTATATAAAATGTTAGGTAGTGTGTATTGAGTCTGAGTGAGTGAGAGTCGGTCGACATCGACATGAGGATGAGGGGAATGAGATTGAATAGTAGGCACTAGGGCCAGACCAGACCACGCCATTGGAAAGCAAAGCAAAGGAGACCCATGCCATTGCCATGCGATGCCATACCACTAGTCAAGTCAAGTCACAGTCAGTGAAAAAAAGCCGGCCAGAGGGTCCAATGGAGGGTAACATGGTCATTCATCTCAAATAGAATGGGAATTCTCTGCAGTTCAGTTTGAGTTTGAGTTTGAGTTTAGTAAGCTCTCTAACATATATTTCCAGTAATGCTTACTCAATATACGTGTAATATATAAGAGTTGAGCTGAGAGATGGTTATTTTGAGTATACGACTATGTTAGTAGAGAAGAGAGTAATTCTTTCTGTGATATTAGTCGAGAGAGGAGAGTGGAGTGAGTGTCGTTATTCGTTATACAGATTTGGAGTCAGAGCGGAACTGGAAGTAGAGAAGAGAGCTCTCATCACGATGATGAACCCTCTCTGTTTGCAGCTGACACCAAATACATGCTCTTGCTCTCCTTCTTCTATTCTCCGGATCGATCCTGCCATGCAATGCCATTAGTTTTCGTGCCCATCCATTCAGCCATATATTCTGCACAACGGAGCCATAAATTGCGTCCATCTCAGCATCTTTCATCTTCCCATGTTTTGGCACTTTTGGATATTTCTACTTTCTAGTACTACTACAGATACTTCTCTCCTCCTCTCACATACATATGTTTTCCTTACTTATACTCCGTAACGTACGTATTATATACGTACCTACTTATCTTATTATTCCATATAACTCCAGTCAAGTCGCATCCTCGGTCCTCCTCCCGTTTTCGTTTATTATTTCTTATATTATTTTCTGCATGGATTCGGTAAACAACTCTTCCCATAATATTCCCTTCTTAGCAAGCTACCATTGTTGTATCAACAGCATAATCTAAACTATATTGCATCCCATCACATAACATAATATACAATGCAATCCAATATGCTATTGGCATGACATACTATGTAGTAGGCTACATAAGGCTAAAACTCCTTTTTTACACGAATGTATTTAATAGGAGGCAGGAGGATCTTCTATAGTCTTTTCATCTACAGATAGTCAAAGGAGGATTTTATCTCTCGTACTTTTATTGATCTAGAGGATTCTACATTCTACTGTTTGGTATATTGTATTATTATTCCGATAGTAAGTACCGTTCGTTGTCTTGTCTTTCTTGAAGATGTGATGTGGACTGCTACTGGTTCTGAAATGTGGGTGTGCTGTACTGTACTGTATTATATTATATTATTACCCAATGATAATATTTGATATTACATCGAGGAATGGTGGAGCCTGTAGTTTGTAGTATAGTGGAGTCGGAGTAAGTATTAGTTAGGAAGGAGTATGCATGACCACGCCGCAGCTCCCGAGGCTTCCGACTGGTCTCGCCATTTCAACATGATGATGATGGGATTTGTTGTCCGTGCACAGAAAATGAAATCTTCAGAAGAGTTTGAGTACATTTATGAATTTACATGCGGACGGACGTGTGCTTACTCACTCTATTCTATTTGCCCAGCAGTAAGAGCTCTCCCTACGTATTTACACCAACTCAACAAACCTACTATTCTACTGGCATGGCTCCGCTAATACTTTCACTAATATACTGAGCCGTCATGTCAGTTAGATTTGAGTTGTAGTTGTAGTTGGAGTTCCCTTCACTGGGGCTTTACCACTTTCCTTATAAAATCATATAAAACATTTTATAAGTGAAATAATACAAAACTACATGCAGTTTCTAGGATAAGGCATAACTTTTCTAACAGCGGATGTAATACTCCATTATATTGCATATTGTGAGTGTATTTGTGTATATTTATATGCAAGATATTTTATAACGTTTGTTATGGTAGGAGGTTAGGTTATAGTGAATTATACTGTATAGTAAGGATATAGACAAATAGAGAATAGATAGATTTTTTGTATGTACAGTAGAAGTAGTAGAATGTGTATTGTACGTAGAACATAGAAAGGGTTGCCTTTCGTTCCTTGGATGCTGATGTTCCTTTTAGACTGCAGCAGCATGAGCCGGAATAAAGTAACTGAAAGGAGGAGAGGAGAATGGATGTTTGAGAAACGATGACTACGGGATGATAATGAAAGTTATCCCTTTTTACAAATATTGCTATATAAATATATACCATAGCTTCGTTTTCCTTACTTTCCTTCTCTCTAGTTCTCAATTCAAGTACTACTACATACCTAGACTGCTTGTATTTGTATTAGACTTTCCTTCTCATCTTTTTACTTACTTATTTCTTAGGAAAAGAGAAATAGTAGTGTATATAGTATGTACTATAGTATTTATACAATATACAAGAGAAGAGTCTTTATTTTCTCGTAGAGTCTGTCTGTCTGGGATGGTTTGGTTTACCGTGGTCGAGCTTGGCTGAGCAAGAGACGACGTTGGCGGAAATTTCTTTCCGTCTTTGAAAAAGTAGCTTATCTTTCATCTGTATGGAAAATTTGTATTCCACTCCATATGCATTTTCATCTCCGTAAAAAATTTAAAGGCAGCAAGCAATAATCTTGCCAGATTATGATGGCTCGTAATTGCGTGAGTAGCTGATGGGATTTAGTCGAGCAAGTACCTACTCAATTTGTTATGACTTTCCTTCCGAGGATGGTCCTTTTAAAAATTCTAGCAAAGGAGGAGAATGATGGAGATAGTTGCTTCCTTAAGATATGCACGTCAATTCAACTCAATCATCTGTATCTGTATTCTTCTCCTCGGGTTAGACCATAAAATTGTGTGACTGTCTAAATTATTCCCAAACCACAACAAGGGATTTTCACCAAAAAGATTACTCCAAGGAAAAAAGAATAGGAAAGAGTAAAATACTAGAAAGTATATTATCTACATACAAGTAAGTACATGTCTATGACTATAACTACTAGTAACATTCACTGAGAGAGAGAGAGTGGGCTGGGAAAGAGCAAGGGAAAACAAGCTTTGCATTAGCAGATAAAGGATTTAGAATTATTGTATGCAGAAGCATGCACTATTTCCACGCTCTGAGCATGACGATAGAAGAATAAGCTCCTCTCAACTCAACGAATATGTTCACAGGGATTATGCATAAATTTTAGAACCGGCTACAGTACATTATTTTGCACACAGCCAGTAGCCATAAAATTTTCCATCTTCAAATCTTGAACAGATATACGGAGGAAAAATATTTTAATATTAATATTCCTCCTAAAGTAGTCTTCCTTCCGATCATCCTACTATAGCCCATGCAAATCTGAGCTGTAAATCCAGGAAACGTTATTCAATTTCTTCCTTATTTCGTCAAGTAGCAAGATTTCTTTCAACCTACCAACACCTACTAAGTCTGTATGAATACTAATTAAATTATTTTTATTTGTAAAATCGCTGTATCGGGGTTTGCTACAGAATACAATAGCAGTAGAGTACAAATATGCCCTTCCTACAATTATATTCAGTACAGTAATTGAATGCGTATTCACAACATCTGAGCAATAAACACATTTTATGTTTAAACATAACGAAGGGGTTTATGTGCCAGAAGACAATTTGGGTACAGTGGGTCGAGCATTGAGCAAAGTTTAATTTACTAACGTAAGCAAACTACATGCAATGTAGTAATAAGAGAGAATAAGCCGAAAGGGTCAGAACTCCGAACTCCAAACTGTTTATGTAGTTGTATCTGTAGGTATAGGATTTACTCTTATCATAATATGTATCTGCTCTGTGTGTATGCATAGTAGTTACGCTACTTACGTCTCTGCACATAAATTTCCTGTAGGTTACTTTATGCCGCACTTTACGTTCGTTATGCTAGAGAAAATAGCTGCAAACGAGAGATACAACTTCGTTTGCATATTCACTCACTGACAGATCACATTTAGAGATCCTTTGGCACAACCACAGAGCATCGCATCAAGTCACTAAAATTATCCATTATTTTATCAAATACTATACATACACTATCATACTACGTATACCTAAAATCTACTCGCATGTGTATGTATTCTGCATAGGTATATAAAATTCCCTTATTAACGAAACACATACACAAATTATTCCCCCTTCGAATTTCCAGATACATATAGTTGTAAGTTGCAAGTCCATTGCATTTGCTGATGCTGTTACTTCTATTCCCTTTGCGACTACTAATACTGAAAGTGAGTGCATTTTGGATTGCGAAGTGCAGTCTGTGTATTTAAATTCAAGTATTATAGTAGAATCACTATATATGGTATACCCATTCAGTTGACTAAGGAAGTGCCTTGCAGGCCCTTGCCTTTAGATTCCCTAACTAAGCAAGTGTATACATTTATTGTGTGTAATGCTGTAATATTAACTAATATTGTACTACATAGTATAGATATGATGGCAATTTACTGTGTTTATTGTTGTGTATAAGTAAATGTGTTTTACTATATACTTACTATAAAGACTGTTTACGTAATTAAGTAGTATGTGTAATAGTATTATACTATATAAAAGGGTAATGCTTGGAGATGTTTATATTAGTGTAGTACATATACTATGTAATAGAAACTGCAAATACTAGATCCACTCAACATCATGAGTCCCTACATAGATAAGTAGAATGTATACGTGCTGCAGCATAAGTGCCCTAGCTGCCTTGGTGCTGGTTGCTTTGCTATTCGTATGAATTCTTAGAGTAAAAGGAAAACTAGGTAAACTAAGTAAACTAAACTAACTAAATTCTAAAAGTGCTATGTACAGACGTAGGAAGTGACGTACGCAATGGTTGGTCGGTTGAAGCTGAAATCCTACCTGCAGCCTACAATCTACAGTCTATATGTACTCTAGAAGATTCTAAACTGAATTCGACTGAACTCTTTGCTATTCCGCCGTTCATTGTGGAGAGTGAGAGAGTTGATTCTTCCTCCTCTCTATCCTTCTCCTCCTTCTCCTCTCCACTTCACTCCATTCCACTCACTCTCTCTAAATATGCATAGACTTACTTACTCGGGGAATCTTTGATGCCGGTCCAAAGTAGGCACTCATGCATATTTCAACAGAAGGGCTAATTTGCCCCTCCAGCCAGCCTAGTCTTTGTCTCCAGCTATGTAAAGCGTAGAAACTAGAGCTATTCCATTATTTCGCATGCTAGACTAATGAATAATTTCTCATTAGAATCATTTGGACGTCTGTGTGGGAAATTCGGGAGGTAAACACAGCCCAGGCCATGCCACGCCACATCAGACCAGACCAAGTCAAAATAAACTAAACCAAACTGCACAGAGCCATAGGCTCTACTTGTCATTCCAATATGAGCTATCTCGTTTAACTTCTACTGTGTAGATACTGATTCTGTTTCCAGAATATATATGTACAATTACTTACCCATATAAATAGTACGTACTAACTCTACTGTACTGTATGACTGTAGTAATAAATATGTATGTTAGCTCTAGATAAATACATACACTTCCCTATTCTACATTACGTCATGTCAGTTTAGTTTTCACTTGCAGTCCAACCAGTAGATTTCATTTCTACGTAGTATGTATATTCCTACATACATAAAAACATATTATACATATGGAAATCACGGTACACATTATATCTAAATTAGCATAGTAGGCAAAACTAGTGATAACCACATTTCTTCCGGAGCTGTAGATGTGCATTACATCAAAAGAGCGTCACTAGACCTATGGTGGATGGTACATCTAATAATCATAACCCTTTTTACTCAGCAGGATGTTTTCCCTTTACAGTTCATACCTCATAATAAAATAAAGCCATGTCGTATGCAATAGTTCTGTAGTACAGTACATCACTCAACTCAACTCACTCCAAGAATATAATATTTTACTTATAATATTGATCCAAGTCTTCGTGCTGTGGTATATTACAAACCAGAGTACTGAGTTTGTAATTTTGCGTTGTTCATAAATTGCACTAATGCATACCTTCTAAGCATTAGTGTCCCTTTGTCCAAACCAAATACTTGCTAAGGCACCTCTGCACAATTAGAATTAACCACGGAGCAAGAGTTGTTAGACTAAGCTAGATACTAGTAACAGTATGTAGCTTGGACTAGAGTTAAATCTAAAAGAAAGTTTCATCTATGTTCATATATGTATGTATATATATACTGTGAAAGGATGAGCTGCTGTACTATGTACACAGATGGATTGTGAGCATTATCTCGGCAGAGTAGTTTATATTTAATATATAATGGGAGGAAACCAAAACTAGGAGCAGGGAGACCAGAGCAGGGAACCACCACAATCAACTTCAACTTGCTCTTCGTCTCATCCTCATCATCATTCATTCACCTCAGTTCAGTTAGTTCTATTCACTCACTCACTCTAATATGTACATTGTTACAGTAGCAAATACTAAGCAAGCTACAGTAGACGAAGAGCACTTCGATTAATTCTGACTGATGCTCTGCACTTTATAGATATAATATGTAAAGCTACATACATAAATAACACATATACTTGCATAATACTTAAATACCTCCAGAAGCTATACGCATTTAGTCGTAAAATGTAGATGTAGACATTCCATATTTGCCCTTCTCCAGATTATATTATGGATTAGGCTCCTTATTAACTCCATGGGCTTCATTAATGAACGCACCGTGGCACAAGATCGAACCAGGCTAGCGTGAATTCCGCTTTGATAAATCCACAGCCTAGCCAAGCCAAACGAAGCTAGCCTTCCTTGCATTACCATTGCCACACCGTTTCAGGATTCAAAGTACATATGCCAAGCTGTGGCTAAATTAGAGCTTAAATATATGAATCCATAATATACGACTCACTCACTCAGCTCTGCTCACATCACATTACATCACATCACATCAGGTACTCTATTTTATATAGTGCACTTTCCCTTGTTCCGTTGCGTGGGTTTACTGTCCAAGTTATTTTCTATTGCGTAACCTATTCATATGAAATATTCAGTCAAATTCGTATACTATAGGTACAATAATTGCATAAATACCTATGTAAATCTGTCCGTATGAAATAACGGCTTAGTGAATACAATTGTAAACGATGTAGATTATTGTACATATATGGACAGAAGAGAAAATAAAAAATAAAATCAGCTCACTGGTTGTGGCTTGGTCCCAGTTCTGACTCTCTCATCTCATCCATAAGTAGATCTGTAGAGAGAATGCTTCAATTCATTTCATAATGCCTGACTAAAATCTAAAGCCTGTCCTATTGCTAATGTTCTTCACGAGGAAATCATATTCTCCTCTGTCTAAACTGCTAATGATGATTATTTCCATGACATGAAGGATTCAATCCAATCCAATTTGCAGGCACTCTTCAATGCAAAATGAATTGGCTTTATTTTGAATGCTAGGCAAGTCTCCATCAGACAACTCTACTGTACAGTCAATAATGGCAACCCTTACATTTTCAGCAGATTGAACTACTTAGGGATACAATATTCGTCACGTAATATTCGTGGCTGACTAAATTTACGTAAAGCGAATGTTGTACATTTATGTAGAGGAGCCTCCCGAGTGAATTCCTAATGAAAATCAAAGATCTACTTATGAGCGTTTTGATGTACTTATGCTCTTTCCTATTTTCCACGTATTTCAATCCAACTTTTCCTTAGGTAGTCGAAACATCAAAAGCCGATTAATGGCTAAAAGCGGAGGGAATGAAACCAGAAGGCACACAAAGATATTTTCTCTCTCCTTTCCAATTTATCTTGTATTCCTACTAAATTTTTCAGGTCATACATATAGATACATATTCCTTTTGTCTAAAATTGCCGTTGCCTTTGCCTTTGCTCCAACTTCCTTTTACGTTGTATGGCCATTTATACTAGCTGTCTGTGTTAATAGCAAACTCGGAAACTTTCTCTCCCACTCCCACTACTACTATTTATATAAATGATTTTCCTGTTTTTGTCGTTGTTGCTCTCAGCTTCTAATTTCTGTATTTCATTTCAGTTCACTAACACCATTGCATTGTATTTTCCCTTCCTTGTTTTCATCTCACTATTTATGTGGACAGTTATATAGAAAGTAAATAGCTATATAGCTTTGGGCTATGGCTACTATAGAATCTATCTGATACATATTACATTTGTACTGCCTGTTTCTGATACGGTTAACTAGCTCCACTCCACCACAGTACAGTAAAAGCCTTGTCGCTAACCAACTGTCAGCTTAACTCACTTGTCAGTCTTAAGGCCATTTTTTCCAGTTTAACAGGAAACTGGGAATAGTTGCAATGAAACCATAGCTCTGACTTTGTTTCCATTTTCCGTGAGATGTTGGCACACCAAATAGCCTGGTAATGGGCAATGTGAAAGAATTGCAAATGGTAATCCGGTGGTACGATGGAGACAAATTGAAATGTCTTGGCCTACGGTCTGCAACACAATAAACGACTAATCGTAGCCAGGAGGTCCGTCCTTCGTCTCTCTACTTGAGATCTACTGCATTGTGGCTAAATAATATTCTCGAACACAAGCGTCTACAGGGTATCTAAAAATATGTGCATTGCGATCACATTCACATTTTCTCATACGTATGGCACACTTGTAAATTATAATTTGCTACACATTGGCTGACCATTTTTAAAGTCATGTTTATGGTCCACTGAGATTATATTTCCTAAACCAAAGTTTTCCAAAACAATGGAAAATAGATCATTGTACTCCTCGAATTATTTGTTATTAAGATCTCTTCTTTCATTGTTAATATTCACCATTTTTTTAATTTAAAACCCTATGACATCAGTGCGACCTAGTTTTATATTAAAATTGAATTATTTATTAGTGGTAGAAATAAATTTTTCGGAACGCTGCATCGTAATTACGATACCCTGTACTACACTAGATGTTGATAAACTTAGGCTACTGCATGTTCTTACTCGGTGACGGAACAGGAGCGACGAAGAGTAGAATTGCTACACATTTAGATATGAGTATGGTGTTATATTTAGTATACCTAGTTGAAGATGTACTATATACTTACAATATTCGTTCTCCTTAGGTAGGTTAGGTAGTAGGTAGTTTGTGTTGGCCTTGCTGTTTGTTACTTACTATGTAAGTCTGGCGAAGCCGCCCAACTTTCTCTCATACTTACTTTAGTTAGGTACTTAGTTTTGAGAAATAAATAGGAATGGATGGGGAGGGGAGAAACAAGAAATCTTGCAGCTTCCTCCATCAGGACTTTCCCACATTTTGTTGCGGAAAGTGCTGCGTCTTCTCTTTTTTACATTACGTACTTGGGGTATAACTAGTTACTTGAATTTACTGTAGTGTATGTACTTAGTCTCCGTAGGCAGGCTGCTTAGTTCTTACTTAACTTGTTTTCCTTTACTCTAACTCTGCAAGATCTTCATGTATTATATGTAGCTGCAATACCAGACCACCAACGCCAAAGCCAATGGCTTCCTTTGCAGTAAGTATAAGTAAGAAGTAGTAACTAAGACCAAGCCAGACCAGGCCAGTCCAGGCAAGGGAGACAAGACAAGGGAAAGGCAAGAAAACCTAGATAACGCAACTATATCGTATAAATAGTATGTAGGTGTAATATTTATGCTTATAGCAACGATGCAAGAATCTTTCGTTAGTAGATAGAAAAGAAGCTCACTACATTTAACAAGAGAAAGATAACTTAACTGCATGCTCAGAGCATCATTAATGTTTCATCGTACTAGCTACATTTTTTACTTAAACTTTCACTTTTACTTTCTCTTTTTTGTTTTTTTATCCTATATGCCTGGAAGAAAAGTCAGCCCTGCTATATAGCACACTTTTTTCCTGCTGCGTTTCCCAGCTCCTATGTACTTAGACATATGTCTGCCTAACCGACAGATAATTTTAATGATTACATATAGCGAGAGTATATATTTAGCTCCATACTTAGAAGATCCTATTTTTTATTTACACACTTTTACAGTAGATAATATACTAAAGATAAATTCTAATATATTGAGATGGCTTACTTAGTTATTTAATTCAAAGACCAGCCACTACCACTACTTACTACTGATATAATATAATGCATGGAAAAGTCAAGCTAAAGCCTACATACTTAGTTACTTACGACTTTTAAATTTTTACCATCTACATCCATTTATTTATGTATTTACCTTCTATACTTAAGTATAGTAGTTGTTTCTTTGAAAATAAAGTACCTAAATGTCTAAATAAGTAAAAGATAAGGTCACCGTTATCACTATGTAGGTATTACACAACTTGGTTTCTTTCCCGATGAGACTTTCCATTTACTTTTAGTTATGTGCACTGGAGTGTTCCGCCCAAAGTAAGTTCACTTCAATTTGCTGCGTTTATTTCTTTGAATGGTTTATTACAAGGGACGCTCATTCTATTTATTGTACATAGATAAGCACATGCGACATACATATATGTACATGCACAATTGCATTGCTGGTAAATACGTAGACTGTTCCGTTGTCGGAGAATAGAAAGGATAGAAAGTTTTCTTGGGCCCGAGAGTCTCTCCTTTCTCTTCCTCGGTCCTCTAATCAAATTTCTATTCAGGTTCATTAGATTTGTTAGTGTCGCTTGGCTGGATGAATGCAGGAGGTTGTGTTGGAAGCTGAATAGGAGTATTGACAGAATTCTATAGTTGTGATTCGATTCAATTCTGCACACGATTCAATGAATGTCTCTCTTTTTATAGATTCTCCTCGTCCACATAACCTATGGAGCCAACAGCCAACCCAACCACCGAAGTCTACACTCGAACTCTACACTTTACAGAATATCCTTCCTACAGTTACACTTACACAACTCACGCAGATGCAGATACTTACCGTGTGCCTTCTTCTCGACTACCTACTACCTACAGATATAGTATTTCTCCTATATAAACTAAATAAGGAGATACAAATTGAATGCATGGAGAGCAAAAGCCAACTGTGAACAGCAAGAGCAAGGGAACTGATGCTACAGTATGACAGGATGTAATCAAGCAGTTGTCAGTGGGGCAACTCCGAAGAAAGATCGAACAACAAGATCCTCTTCAAATAGCAACATCAACACTACCAGCACTCGACATTCAAAGTCAACTTTTATACTGCCGCGGCCTGGCCTGATCTTCTTCAATGGATTCCCTCCTTTCACAATTTCAGTGCGGTGAAGGTGAATCTGATTGTGAGCTCATCTAATAAACGGTACTGTAAAATATAATACTAACACAATAGTATGATACTGGGATTTGATTTCGTTATAATATATATCTACTATTCTATTCTCTATATTTAAATGTATATAATATGAGTTTTATGTGCCATTAAGGCACTTAAGTTAATGTTTTGTGAAATTCCTTCCAAGCGCTCTAAGGCAAGATCTTTCTTCGGAAGAATCCTCTATTCTCCCTATTATTCGGCAGTTTGTCAGTTAAAGTGTCATTTATCTTTAGAATGACTCGTGTAAAAATAGGTAAAGTAGGAACTTGGAGATAATACATACTACATACTGTTCTTGGAAGTCAGGAATTTCGGAAGTTAAATGTATCCTGAGGCTGGATAAGGTAAGTAATTGTGTTCTGTGTAGATCTCGCTCTGGCTATGTACAGTTTTTCTTTTTTTAGCTACTTAAGACGTTCTTTCAGTTTTACAATGAATTTTTGAATGGAAGCCAGAATAAATAGCATTACCAAGGCTATCCTAAATCCTACACATGCCCGTAAGTATAAGGAAAGAAGAAACTTAAGGTTTTTCCTATAGGTATTTATGCGCATAACTTATTTCATAACCTTATGGCATCTGTATAAGTATTGTAAGTGTACCTTTTAAGAAAAATGTGAGTAGCTACACAGTGGCGATATTAAGAAAGATGGTTGTTGTTGGAGCTTCTATTATTTTTTATTATTTTCTCTGTATAATGAAATGAGAATGCTGTGATGTGATGTGAGGAATAGGAGGAGAGAAAGTGGTACTTGAGAATCTCAATGTGAAAAGAAAGGCGACTGACAATGAGAGGTGGTGGATGTGGATGTTGATGTGATGGATATTTTGGCGGCTGTGTGCAATACATACTGAAGACCATTCCAGGACAGAGGAGAGTAAGAAGACGACGAACCGTCCCCTTTCGGTTTTCACTGTAGGCCTTGATGTAAAAAGAAATTGTCATAAGGCACGCGGTGAATGCCAAAAGCGGTGTCACGGACTCCACCATAAATTTCATACTTCACCGACTTCCCAAGTCCAAATAAGCCCAATAAAGTGAGATGTATGTGCTAAAGTAGCTGCTTTCGTGTTAAGATTCTCTAAGACCCTTGTTTTCTCTCTTGACGAGCTTTACACTGCTTATAATATTACGTATTACATAACACACGACTTTCTTCTCCACATACATACTCTATGTACTTTACTTTCCCTGTTTTCAACTTTGTAGATACAATATCTCTATCTTTAGTTTTGTACATTCATTCAAACCTCGAATTGCATTTACTTTAACTTATATTTAGTATCATAAATAGTACCACACCACACTACACCACTTCTCTAACTCTGTATTCCTTTGTTTTTCCCTTCCCTACACAACAATTTACTAACACTTTGTTTCATTTATGTTTCATGACTATTTTTTACTACTTTTCCTTTTCGTCTATCTTTGTTTTCTATTTAACTTTTTTGTGACTTGCTATATATGGGAAGGAATGACCTTTCTTTTAACACTCCCTATATTAAATACCTCAACCTCAAGTAATTCAATACTATTAATACAGAGTGCCGACGTAAGTGTAAGAGAATATGTATTTTTGTGGTTGTGTTAAGTTCAACCCAGACTTATGTATAAATATGTAATAATATGAAATGCAACTTAATATATTCTAAACTGATTATTTATTACCCACTTATCATAAGGATGCTAAAAAATACTTTTATTCTTCTGTAGCTTACGCAAGAAAATTTAAATAATAAAGATAAATAAATATCTCTGTAATGTAAAGTTGTACAGAGCCTTTTATTTCACGTTCGGAAGTCATTGTCAATTGAACGCGAGAGCATATTACGTTTTAAGATACCCATATGTAAAGCAATAGCAAACAATAATACCCATTTTATTGCGCATGCATTTATAAGTACAAAATCCAAGATTCCATAAACATCTAAATGTGACACTATTGACTATTATAACATATATAAATAATCAGTGTCCAAGTGATGAGTATAGATTATATAAATTCCTTAAATTGGCAGTTTGAGTTAGCACTCTTTTGTCAGTATTTGCTACAGTTCACATTAGTAAGCGCATATTTTATATACTCACAAAATAAAGTTAATAGTATATAACTATTGAAACTAGTATAGAGTTTTCAATATTTCATATAAATTGTCTACAATACTATAATGCAGGTATATTCTGAATTCTGAGTAATTGAAAGTGAAAGTGGCAGAATGGATGTTCCTTTCGTCCTTAGCTACTATAAGTAAATGTCAAAATCATTTTATCACGCACATTTACTGCTTTCACCTGCGTGTCCAAATAGCTATGGCACTATGGCCATGACATATAGCAATAGAAAGAATATAACAATAAATGAAATGGTACACTTATCCAAATGAATTATACTTACTTACAGCTAGATATTATGAGAGTAGAAATGGGAGAGCACTTAATTCATTTGAGATTTCATTAGCCACCTGCTCTATGTATAATTAATTCATAAGTATAAATGCATTATTATATTTCACACGCTCGCCGCCCGCCAGTTAGCCTTAGAAAAGTGGCATTCGGCTAAAAGACGTACTGCGGCTCTGCATAATTAATTGCAATTATCGGCGTAGAATTCTGAACGGTTAGCTATGGGACGGGTGGTACGTCAATTAAAACAATTAACATTATCAATTATCATCCAAAGATTAAATTAATTACTCTATGGCCATTATCGGGAGTATAGCAAACGAATTAATTTATTATAGTACAATTTTCTGTATTGTAAATTCATTATAAAATAAAATCACTGCTGGGTGCTGCATCAGGGGCATGAATTAAACACTTACCTACACACAACTAACAGTAGGTTTAACGAATGTATAAAAAGCACAATGAACATCAGTCCCATAAACCTGTCTTTGTTAAAATTCGGATAATATTTTTCTTCATTATTCGTACACGTGGCGTCAAACAAAACCGTTCATTTATGAAACAGATTTAGGAATTCTACTTTTTATAGTTTTTGCACCAGTTATAGAACCCTAATGCGATGGGACCTGGATTTCACAACATTTACGTTATCAGGAAATCTAGATTGTTCACTTCAAATCTTTCCAACATCCAAGAAGCATTCATATTAGCTGTTACGCATGAGTTGTTAATAAGAATGGGTAATTAAAATAAATGTTGAAAGAGGACAGAGGAGTGCCAAATGGAAATGAGAATAAAAGAGACAACGAGAAAACTGAAGGGAAGACAGCAAAATAAAATCAAGTACTAGTAATATTAAGAACAAGGAAACCTACTGCACTGGTGTTATTAGGACAAGGAAAATTATACTACTTACAATACTGAAGGTGATGTACAAATACTTCCCCTTCTTGATGGTTACTTGCACTATATAATTAGAATATTTAAGTGCATCTATGAATAGGAGGTCTTATTCCTCTAACTTATAATAAACCATAGCAAACGGAGTGTACTAAATGTATCGTCTCTGGTAAAAGTAGTAGTAAAGTTTACGTGAACTGTAT
>JAQFYC010005159.1:0-15136 GCA_034694165.1 Tomocerus mixtus
ATCGACAATGATCTTCCAGATGATCATATCGACAATGATCTTCCAGATGATCATATCGACAATGATCTTCCAGATGAACATATCTACAATGATCTTTCAGATGATCATCGACAATGATCTTCCAGATGATCATATCGACACAATGCAATTAATTTGACTACATGCTCCTTTTCTACAACGTTTCCACAGTTTATTGTTGTCTTATGCAAAGCATATTATTCTTTATTCAATACAGAGTTGTGTTGTAAGATAGATTTTGAGAAAGATAAAGACTAAGGAGGAAGAACCTACTACTATTATATTATAATTTCGTTGATCTCGTACTTTCGTAAAGGATTATTCATTATTACCCCTGGAAGGGCTAAAGTTACGAAGTAGTCTCGTCGATCTCAATAACCCCATCAAATTTATTAGTTAAAAATGTCAGCAATCCAGGTCCTGCCAATCGAACCAGAATATTGATCACATCGCTGTGCTCTCATGTGAGCCACCGAAACAATATATTATATATGTATAGGTATACATACTATAAAGAAAATATAATCACAATCTATTGCATAGATAAACTAATATGCTTTCAATATACGTTTTGAACGAACATGGCCTTTTAAAATGGTCAATTTACGGGGTAGAGACCAATTCTGTCTTTCATATTTACAATTCTGTCATAATGTCTTTATACAGTTTTTGTAGTGTTCAAAAAACAAAATTTGCCAGACCTTTAGTTCAATGCTGCGAATTCGGGGAAAGGAGAAAGTATGACAGGGTTAGCATATCTATTTTCTCAAAGTTGGGTCGTGGTCATCAGAATCAGTTCACACTAAAATTAATTCCGAGTCCAAATGGGCTGAATGCATTTTTGATATTGATCAGCAGCTACCTACAGTGAGATGAGCTACATTTAAATCAAATGTATATATACAGGCATCATATAATATGTAGATATAGCGATATCATCCCCAAAATCAGTTCCAATGGAATAAAGTCAACGATATAAACTCGTAATTGGAGTCAAAATGAAAGCAAAATACTTTACAATTAATCTTTGAAGCAGTATAATGTGTAAATAAGCATTAAGGTGAAACGAGTGTATTTAGGGGCTATGCAGACACGTAATTTATTATTGGAGCAGGAAATCCTGATTCCAATGATGCTGGGATTGCCAACATAATAATATAAATTCTATCTCCTTGCTTCGCAGCCTGCATTTCAAGACTTGGAGGAATTTAGTATTGGGATCAAGTGTAGTGTTAGTGTATCTTTATTTATTGTTGGTCCTTTGTTGTGGGGATCTTGTTTCTTGGATCTTACCCTCTATAGGGCCTGCAGTTACTGCACATCATTAAAATTGTAAGAGGAGATCTCTCGAGTGCAGTGTACTGAAACTGCAGTATACTTTAATACTTTATTATCTTTCTCACACACACAGACAGAATACGTAAATAAATTAGTGTAGATGTATTATTGTATGCTCACATTAGAGCAGCACATGTTAGCGATAACTAAGAAGCGTACTCCTCTGTGTACCGTGACACTTTATTTTACTATCTCCTCTGGCAGTACACACACTTTACTCTCAATAACGAAAGTGACGAGGACAGAAGACATAATTATATGTGTTTACTTTCACCTACCCTGTATTCTTCTCTTTCTCCAAGTAAATATTTTGTTGTTTTATGCTATTTTGTATCACACTCTCACTGTGGTTCTGTTTCATTCTGCTATTTAATGCAGATGTAATAATTTACAATGACTTGTTTCTATTATGCGAACAGGTGGATCAAACAAGTCCTGCGATATCGGATGACAATTGAGTAAGAGAGAGAGTATTTATTACTATCTAGAAGAGTACAAGTGTGAGACTATAGGACTGACGTAACAATGCATAAGTCCTGAGTTTATATAGGACTCCAAGATGCAGTGGACAATGTCCAAATGCGCAGTTAGCTACGGACTAACAAAGAGTAATTAAGTCGAAGGACTAATTACTAGGACATGCAATTGTTAAAGGACATAGTCAAAGTAATGCGAAGTAGGAAGAACCTTGATTACAATATTGTTATAACAATATTGTATAGTATTTTCAGTTCATTTGTTTTGCTGCAGTTAGTTGTAAACTAATTTGAGCATTAACATATGAGTTACAAAGGAAATGGCAGAGATGCAGATTTTATTCTGCTTCTAGTAAAAACTGCACAGACATACATATTGACGGGTATATTCAAGGCACAATTAATCGGACTGCTGAATACAGAATGGTACAGCTATGGTACAAGACAACAAATGCAATAAAAACTTGATATCCCTCAGGCATTTATTCTATACAAATACGGCGTGAACCCAGTCTTCTCCTTTCTACCCGCTTCTCTCAGTCAGAAATGCATGGCAATCTAATTAATGTGATGCGATTCCTGTGTTTGTCTGATCTGACTTTCTCATCTGTTCGCTATTCTACTGTTGACTGATAGTAGCCGTTGGCCAATTCTCGCAAACAACTCCACCCGACTCATTCCCATATACTTAAATAGTGGATACATAGAGTACACACTATACTTGAATAATATCTTGTCATTATAATGTCTGGGTTGTTATATTGTCTCATTATAATATCTTTCTATCCATTCTTATATTGAAAATCATATTTCCGGAAAATTAATTTCTTTTCTCGCAAGCAACTTTATCCTGGAATGCAACAAATTTGCGTCTGCGCTGCATCCAAAATGAATATTAATTACATTCCTATAATAGTATATAGTAGCTATAGTAAGGTGTTATAATTATCCTTTGTATATTTATGTCTGCACTGAAGTGTGTACCTTGCATGTCTGGAGTGAAGTGCTCAGGGCTTGTGTTTACACAGAAAAGCTGTCCAAAATAATGAACTTTTCGAGGAAAGGAAGTGAATGAAGTGACACAAAAAGCAAGTTCATTCATTGTCAGTCACAAACACATACGAAGCAATATTGACCACACAAAAATATATATTGTTCATACTACCTAAATAACATAATATTGTACCTACACGAATACATAACATAGTTGGATGGTGTAACTTTTGCTACTACTGCTTTCAGCAGCCTTATTAGAAATATACTTACATAAAAATACTTACCCATGCATTTGCTCTGGTATTTATTCTGTAGAAACGCTATACTAAATATTCATTCACGAAGCGACCCATATTCTTGGAGAAATTGGGTGCTGCATGCAACCGAAAAGAACTAGTCTAGTCTATGTTGTGGCGTGTGATAGGATTTCCATGTATCTGAGAGTTAAAGTGAATTCCGTGGTTTCCTCATCGTCAGTGTGTCTGTCCGTGAAGTGAAAGTGAGTCACCCACCTACGGACCACTGCACCGCGACGTGTCAACGTCCAGTTAACAGCCAGAAAATGTCGAGAGATTTCTCAGCCGCAAGTCCGTCTTTCCGTTTGATTCAAGACAGAAGCCACACACGACACACCCAATTGGACTGACTGGAGTTATTCAAACGACATAAAAATGTAGACCAAATAATAGACCTACTCTCGTAAGGCTTGTTAGCTGTATATTAATTTGCAAAATAAATATTTCCTGGCCAACTCCACACCGCTATACCTAACACGAGTAACAATTCTTTTTCTAATCTTATATCCAAAGGTATGTGTACTGTATCTAGTGCATACATAGCAGTATAAAACAGTGGGGAAGCACTGAATGCACTGTACTGTACTTAATAGTATAAGCAGGATATATAATATTTACTAGACAAGCTATGTGTAACAAAAACCGTATATATATAATATAGAGATATATATTTGAAGGAATGATCAATGTAAATGGTGGCCCCTTTGCTTGTGAGGTCGTGGTTTGTTGGCATTTGTTGGACAAAGCACATTGCGATTGGGGTGAAAGCGGTGCATGGACGGTGTGGTCGTGCTCTGTTGTACCAGTTGGGCAGGCAGGTTGGCCTTATAGCCGTTTTATGACGGGAGCATATAGACAGATCTTAATGCACAAACTACTCGCCACAAGTGATATACTATAAGCATATCATGTATAGACTTTCACTACTTACTTTCTCCTTTCTCGACAGTTTTCTACATGCACATCCTCCGTGGTTGAGACATGGGATTCTCTAACCTTATTAAAAGAAGTGAGCAGAGCAGACATGCACTAGTCTAATGGTATATAGGAAAATTGCAGCGAAGAGTCTGTATGCTTCGTACTGCGTTATAATTACATACATAGTATAGTGCTTATAGACAGTATACTCCTATAAGTAAATACGTACATACTAGTTACTATAGTATACCGTATAAAATATGTTTATAGTATAGGCATAGCTCTGCCCTTTTCTTATATTTATGCATTTATTACAAGAGTAGTGAGCATTCAACCGTTATGGCCTACAAACTTGGAATTAATAAATTCTAGACTCTGGTATACAGTTTTACTAATACTAGTGTCTATGTAGGACACCGCACAGTCACTAAGGTAAGCGTGTAAAGTTTCAAATTAAATAGGGACACATAAAATTATGTCGGGTTACCACAATTGCTTTCTCTTTCTAAACATTATAAATACCTATAGTGCATCACTCTGCTCATCTACTAAATAAATGCAAGATGTTAATTTAGTATACAAAATAACTAATTCTTGCATTCCAATCGAAAACTACATTATTTCGTAGTACAGATATTATTTTATATGTATCACAGCTCTAGTATTTGTAGTGTGTCTGATATTTTCAGTAATAGGTAATAGGTACGCATTAAACTAATATCATTTTGATCTTTGATAGCGAGTTTAGCCGTGCATGTAATCCTTGTTTGTGTCAAATGGAGGATAGAGTTAAATATCACATATTGTACTGGTTAGGTATTAGGTGCTGCATATTTTTCTTGACAGACGGGAGAAGTAAGTGTCCGTTGGCGTTAATTCACACAAGAAGAGCCGGAGCGTGTGCTAATTTACTTGAAAGTGGTTGCTGAGCAATGTTCACATATCTGTAGTTAATAATATTCTTTTGGTAAAGAACTCGCTCGTGTAAGGGAATAAGAAAGCATACGCTCCCTTTCTACACAACTGCGTATATTTCTCTTCATTATTCCTAACACTTGGCTGGCATGGCACGGCTAAGGAACTCGCTACAACTCAAATCCATTTTCAAATCTATTTTACTATTACTTACACTATCCTGTTAACTCCATATAAATATACTATTACATGACATCAGTATATATATTTATATTCATTCTATTTGTAAATGTGTGTTAGAGTTACATTACATAATATGGCCTGCGTCTACCATTCCTTTGTCTACTAAAGTAATATAATAGATGCACACAGCCAAAGTTGGTTAGTAAAAAGACGTAGTGAGTGGAGAGATATCAGAAAAGTATGTAGTTAATGGCTACCATTTAATCCATGGGTAAAACAAAGGAATCTAGCAGTTCATTTTTTCCTTTCATTTGAAAAAGGTACATTATCATTAGCCTGAAAAGGAAATTATCTTTAAGTGTGCATTGGAAATTCACACATCAAAAATGAGTGCAGTAAGATATGCTTATACAATTCTATGGTTTAACAAATCTGAGTGTATAAAATATGTAAATTCTTACGATAAGAATAAGTTACCCATCCAAAGATTAAAAAATACATGAATATGATTGAATCATCTAAATGGAATATTTTTTAGTAGTTTTGTTGACTTTTTGAGTATGCTTTTTGGATGGTTAATTTGAATAAATCCGACTAGATCCCCTGAGTGTACTTGTCCTTACCTTTGTAAGAACAGTATGTGCAAGCATATCATTGCACTTGCAGCAATGAAGGTATAGTAGTCAGTGGTTTATTAATGATTTCTGTTTAACTGTAATTCATTTGGTTCTAATGTTCACTAGTATAAAAGACAAGTCTTTTGTTTTAATGACGCAAATAAATACTGATTTTCACTTTGTTTTAATGATACGATTCCTTTGTTTTAATGATCATTTAAATATAAATCGTAGTTAATAGAGCTTGTATGTATTTATGTACTATATGTATATGTATATAAAAGTCACGCAGTATTTGCAGTTTGAATGCAATGCAATGGTGGGTAGTGGGTACATTATAATACACAGATAGTAGGTGGATATTATGTGTAGCTGTAGCTGGATAGGATTCCTGCCTGGATACCTCCTGCATCCTTACATACATAATGCACTACTTTTCTAGTCAAAGTTTATTGAGTTGAGGGTTTGTAGTTATATATTATAGTTAGTACTCCTACTCTGTTACTTCTACGTGTACTCACATGTAACAATAGAACTCTCTACTCTTATTACATAAGCTGTGTATCTATGAACATACATATACCTACCATAGTACAGAGTAAAGATACAGAGCTACTTACATAATAGTATAAATATTATATCTAGTTCACTCACACACTCTTTGCCTGTTTATTATTTAGTCTACTCCACAAACTCCTATAATATAAGGCTATAAAACTCTTTTTTCTGCTTGGCACAGCATACAAAAAAAACACAGCCAACAGTTTCTCTAACGCTATCCACAACAAGTTATTTTGCTGCCAAGGCAAGGAAAATATAGCTAAATAGCCAACGATACATCTGCGTACCTACGTGTGTTATCCAGGAATTGTGTGTGAGTAAGAGTTGGTTGATGTACAAATATAAGGCAGGCGGAGTGTGGGAAACATAAATGAAGAAGAAGGAAGGCCGTTTCTTGGCACGCACTGCACTCCACTGCTCCTGTTCCAACTTTCCCCACTTTCACTCGCTTTCTCCCATCTGCTCATTCCTCTCTCTTGCACAGACACACACACTACACACAATACACAATCACATCTCAAGCAAGCAACTCGTATACTCTATGTAGGTAATGTAGGTAGTAATAAAGGCCTTTCTCTGTGCACTGAGTGAGTCAGTGTAAATAGAGATCGAGAGAAGAGATCCAGTCACCCAGACCAAGACCAAGAAATCTTCCTTCCCGTCAACTTCTATCCCTTTCTCCTATCTTTCTCGCAATAACTCCAAACACTAAACTAGCTAGTACTTATTTACTTATTGTGCATACGTAGAGATAGAGAGATACAACTCACAACTACAGAAAAATAGAAAGTGAAACTCTTTCCCCCAAACTCCTCCAATTTCATTCTTCAATTCACTTTAATTCTCTTCTCTCCAAATTCCAAAACTTTTCTTCTGTTTTAACTTCCAGTCTCATCACACCGAAGGACAGAGAGCGAGAGAGATCGCTTCTTCTGTTGTCTGAAACTCTACCATTCTCAAAGTAAGTAAGTAAAGTAACGTTGTATCCATTTTCCAGTATAAATAATTTCCACGTTTTATTACAGTGCATTTCTCAGACATTTATTTCTCCTGAAATAAAAAAGAAAAAGAGTGAAATATATTTCTCGAAATAAGGGAACATCTACATTTTGGTATTTCTTTTTAAGAAAATAAGTATAGGGCGGCATCTTTATTTATTTCAAATATTTCCCGAAAATTTTGCATGCTTTTCACCATTTCCAATTTTTCAACTTAATCCTGAAAAGTGGAATTAATCCAAGTCCGGTCTTTCTAGTGTTTTTTATTTCATTTTTTCCCATTCTGCATGCAGCTGTATTACGTGGAAGTGTTGCTGGTACTAAATATAATAGAAAGAGCAAACTGCGTATTGCAATATGTGATATTCTCAAAATGGAATATTTATTCAATTTGTTCATGTACAGGTGATTCCAACCAAACATAAACTCACACTTACTCACAATCAGATATCCAGCCAGAAGAGCTGCTACCGAGTTATTTCTTGTTATTTAATATAGAGAGTCCTAAGAGGTAATAAATATTCCTTTCCTTTCTCTTAAGGATAAGTAAGTAGACCTTAGGAAATACCCAAGTTAACTCCTATTGACAAGTGTAGCCGAAACAAAGGAAAAAGTTGTAGTTATCGATTTCCATTTGGCCATTTGACATTCCAGTTGTTCCAGTGCATGGAAATCCCTTCTCAAACTCACTCAGTTTCTAAACTTACGCCCGCATCCATCCAATAGTACACGGACAATCCTATCTTCTCAATATCATAGCAAAGCACACTAATCCTACTTCTTTCTCTTCCACATAAAAAAGCAGGCAAATACACCTTTCGTATGCATTATTCTTAAACTCTGTAGTCTGTTGTAATGTAGGCGAATAGAATTATATATTTATAGTAGTATGGCCATTAGTAGAGGTAGGAAGGGAGAAAAGGCGAAGAAAGGATGAGTAGGATGAATGGGATAGAGATTTATGTCTCACTTTTGTTTTTTGTTGAGATTGGAACTTGACAGAAGTTAAAAATTAAAAGAGTCTCTCCGTGTTTATTTCTGCAGTTGGGAGGAGACGAACTGGACTCGTGTCGGGTGCAGTAAGGAGGAGACGGAGGAGAAAAAGTGTGTGAGTGAGTTGAGTGAAGCGAGAGAAAAGAGTTGTAAATCCGTTTTATTTGGAAAAGTAGAAAGTGGACGACTGACTCTGTTTTTTTATGTTGCGGTGCGAACTCTGAATTCAGTCGCCCTTTCTCAACTAACAACAAAAACAACAGTTTTTATTCTGTTCTTTAACACAGCGACCAGAAGCCGAATAGAACAGAACACGAACAAGAAGATCTTTCTTCAGAAGGCGCTGTATATTCGTCCATATAGACACAAAAGGACCCTTTTACGTTCCCATCTCTGGACTTTCACAACACAACGACATCAAAAGGTAATTCAATTTAACTCATCGTTTTGCTCTCTAACCCAAAACCTTCCTTTGCTCCTTTCTCTTCTCCTTGCACAGTGAAATCCGTAAAGGAAGAGACGAGGAGACTTGAGCTTTCCCCTTTATCCATGAATAAGTATAGACAGACAGAGTAGTAGTAGATAAATAGTAAGTAGTGACAACAAAACTCAGTTTAATGCTTCGTCTTCCGCTCCTTTACTTTCTCCCATGCACTCTTCAACATCCAGTTCACATCAACAAACAACCACAACACAATCTCTTGACTATCCTTGCTTTTCTTCCCACTGGAGAAACCTTATACTACATCTAATAAATAGGAGAATGGATGAGACTCATTAGAGAAGTACTATCTCACCCTAAATATGTAGTTTTCACTATCTCCAATTTCTTTCATCTTTATCAAGTGTGTCGGTCACATAGTTCTGTTGTAATAGTAATAAACTTCCATTCCATTACCTAATCTCCACACTTAATAAATCCGACAGATTTTTTACTCTGTTTATTATACGAATTAAGATAAGCACTAGAAAGTGTTCTTAACTGCTTACTGACAATCAAAGAACAAAAAAAACCTATATTTATCACATAGCAGTGTTAAGTAAATAGTAATGAAATATACCGTACCTACAACACCTACGACAAGTATTTATAATATTAGCTTGCTTGGAGGCTGATTAAATGATCCTTCAGAGTCAGAGTGTCATGGTCAAGTACCTACCTACAGAGATTTATCAGAATACTTGCTTTTGAGCAGTTTTATAAAGTGTATATCAGTAGTGTAGTGCTATTGTGGGGAATTCTGGTGCTTTATGGATTGAATTGGATAAAAGAGTTAAATATTCCGATCACGTCGGTTGGTTGATGTTCCTGAGGAAGATTCTCATTCATTCTTGGGTTTGTTCCTAATCGATTGAGCAAATTGAAATTGGAAACCATAGGGGAAGGGAGTTGCTCTCCGAGAAAGGGAGAAATTCGTACTCTCGCAGCTTGGCTCCTTACTCTCTATTATTATTATCTAATTAGTAAATGATTGGCAATTTGAGATTCACCATTAACTATAAACACAGTGGTAGGCACCTATATGAGTACTTGATAGCACCGATAGTCAGACTCTGATGAGAATTCTTAATGTGGAATAGAAAGTAGCTGCAATTAGTTTAGAGATACACTCAGGGCCAATTTGGTCGGTGGTCTTGCCCCACTATTCATTCCGATATTATAATCTATACTATGCATCTAACTATTTACATAATGTGCTACTACGTAAGATACCTGTGATTGCATTCATAATTGTTTTAAATAAAGGCTAAATAAAGGTTATGACCTCAACTCTTTGACTATGTGACCTGAACAGCTATCTACTATCTACCATATATTTAGTTTATCAATATCATTACAACATATTATATTGTAATTGTAACGAGTAAAAATGAGTGAAATATTTTATCCTTACTAACATTGGAAATTAAAAAACAAATTAAAGTTTTCATTGTTTGTGGTTCTTTTGTCAGAAATATCTAACTGACTACACAGAAAACTAACTATTAGCCACCAGACGCGTATCACAATGAGTCTTTTACAATTTACAGAAACATTAACCTTCACTAAACACTGAAAATAGCATAAAATCAAATGTGCCAAGCTAAAACTACACATCGATAACCTAACTAGGCCTTCAAAAGTTGAAATTAAATACAAGTGGAATCATTTATTGTCTAAAGGTACAGGGTACCCTGTGTCTGAGTTACTATATGCTTACGACATAATATAACAACAATTCGACTTCGTATGTAAATTCGACTTACATATTTCAAACAATGTGTAATTGACTATGTTTGTACAGTAGGTACATAGTACACTCAACAATTGCATTGCCCAATCAACTCCAATACTGAACATCCTATCCTTAATGTCATTTCAGTTGGTATAGTAGAAAGCATGCGGATTATATACGTACATTAAGTATGTTATAGAGTAGTAGGCCTAAGTAGACCCCTAACACTTTTATAAGCATGTCGTGTGTGTACGTACAACGTACATACACTGAATAATGAATTAGAACTGTTCGTATTTCGTATCGCAAGTAGATTTGTGAGTGGGAATGGGATTGGGATTCAAGAATGGTAAGTCTCGGAAGATCTCTTTGAATTTCTCCTTCATTTCCGTTGCGTAATCTGCAGTCGTCTCGGGTCGGAGATTTCTTCTGTCAAATCCGTTGAACAGAGAAGAGGACAGAAACACGCTAACGTGACGTGAACGTTTAAAATTCCAATTCATTTCAATCAATTCTAAGATCCATCAATCTCTTTATTTGCCCCTTCTCTCCTCCCTATACTTCTCTATTTAATTGTACTTTTAAGTTGGAGGAGAATAAGGAGAATAATTAGATAATCCCACATTCATCTCATCCTAATCCAACTAAATCCACTAAATTCAGTAAGTTGATTAAGGGAAAGAGAAAGTTATGCTCTATTTACCTCATTTAATCATTTCATCGTGCCCAGTGCCCAGTGAAGTTCCAGGTGGATGGCCAACAGAACACAATACGGTTGGGAATTCCACTAAACTATCTATTTAATGCATTAGTTATCGCTCAATTGTAAGGAAAGCTGCAAAATATCAGTGACACTTAACTATCCAATAATATTTTGCCCTTCTTTAGGAATTTGATTTATTGGATGCGGAGTTTATTTCTGGGTGAATGGGATGAGAACAGGATTCAGAGATGATCTGGGATTGCAATCAGATAAATATATTTCATGTTGGCACTTATTCCATATTGTAAGTATACTTTACTTGCTGTAGTATATCCATTACTATATATACAGACGGACATTGCATTGCAACATAACTAATTCATTGAACCTGCTTTCTTTGTATGGCTGGGGAATAAGGGATAGCAGGCTCCTTTGTAACAATAGAATTACAAGAATCCATTTTGGCAGTAGAAAAAGACTTTCTCGTAAAAGATTTAGAGCTCGTCTTTCGTGCGTGTTGGTCCCCAAGTGGGTGGCCTGGCCTAAATCTGTTGTGTACATATCTAAAGCTCTTTACCTGTTTGCACGACGAAATTGTATTTTCATTGAGTGAACCCGAACGAACCCGGCCTACGTATAATGTATATACGTCTTATGGAATCCCTCTTTCTGTTTGTATCTTTCTCCTTCAGTTAATTATTTACTTTAAAATTTGAACAGATAAACAGAATAACAAAATGAAATAATATTTTGACAAAAGTTGGAGAGAATACTATTTTTTTCTATACGGAAAAGTTCCTTTTGTGTTTGCTTGTTGTCAATTAAAGCCAAGCTTTTCTGTGGTTCCCATTATTCCACTCAGACGGTCTTCTCTTCATATTCTCAATTTCCTTTTCTTAGAGAACTTTCTGTCCCAGTTTGTGTGCTGAGTAAATATATCGACAGGTGTTCGTCGTATTATTACATAATATTAACTATAATGTTAATGATCTGTCTACCTACTAAATGTGTATTATGTAAGTTGGCTAAAGCTAGAGTAAAAGTGTTCT
Source organism: Tomocerus mixtus (assembly GCA_034694165.1). NCBI lineage: Eukaryota > Metazoa > Arthropoda > Collembola > Entomobryomorpha > Tomoceridae > Tomocerus > Tomocerus mixtus. The sequence continues at coordinate 12,278 of JAQFYC010005159.1, forward strand.
CTCCCTATTAAATAAAATCGATTTGTAATGTCAATGTCTGTATTTCCAAGGAGCTCCTGCTCTGCTATGGCCACTGAAAGTTAACTTTTTATTATTGCATGAATAATAATAAAAAAAATATTGCTTTTGAAAAGCTAAGCTTGCAATGGTTTAATACAAAAGTTTGTGTAAAATTAAGTATACCTACATACCTATACATATAATGTAGATACATTTCAGTTAGAAATGTTCTTGCTTAACTTGCTTAACTTCAGTTGCTAATTCTACTACCATCTAATTATCTCAGCATACATCGCATATATTTCCTTATAAAACTACTCCCATATTATGCATATGTCTCGAAAATAATTTGATTTTGGTTTTGTGCTTGTGCTGTCTATTCTATTCCATTTGTGCTGTCTCAATATCGGTGTAATTTTCTTTATTGATTCAATTTTTCTTTATGATACATCAAAACAACTATACAATGAATGCTAAAACCAAACCAGTGAAATGAGTTTAGCAAAAAAAAATTAGCCAACTGAAATTCTAAGGTACATAAACGAATTAAATAAAAATCTATAAATTGTCAACGTAACTACAATTTTCGCTTTCATTAAATCATAATCATACAACGTAAGTAATTAATTAGTGTTTCCAAATTCAGCATTTCTGAGCTTGATCCTACTTATATTTTAATCAGCGAACGCCACCTAGAAAGATGCAGAAGCCACAGTTGTGCGTGTGTTGCAAATTATTTTTTTGTATTTTGTATTTTTTCTCTCTTTGTTAAGTAAGAATAAAAGGTCCTATATCTACCACATTAATCTTATTTATTAATGATAGAAGGATGCATTAACAGAATATTTACTATTTAACTGTGATGAATAATGCGATTGTCATGTTCCCTTTAAGTATAAGCGAGCTCAAAGAATATTTTGCATGGAAGGTTGGACTCAGTACCTAACATATTGATGAGTAATGAATGATGAGTGAATGCAGGAGTCATGTTACAATGCTAAACTATAAAAGTCGTAAAACAGCTTCGAGGTCGGCATATATAATCTACTTATATGCATAGTTACGTATAATACAGTTCACATCACATACATGAACGAGACACGAGGAAAGCATGCATTGCATTTTGCATTTCCACTGCCATTCATTCCCTGTCGTTGTTGGCTGGAAATTGGAATGCTTACATGAATATTTGAACTAGATATTGATATGACATCAATGCATTGCATACGTGAGACAAGACAGATAATGTGGAACTGCTATAAGGAAACTGTTTTATGCTCCATACTCTTATGCTGTGTGATATTATGGTCTGCACTTGCATTTAAGTGGTGAAACAACTTTATAGGAACGCTCTGTCTGTCAGTCCACCTGTTTGTCTGTCACAAGAGCGACTTTCGAATAGTTCAACTATTTTAAATTCTATTTATAGAAGTAGATGGTTTTGGGACAATTCTGGCCACCGGTCAATGAATAAATTTTTCACAACATACTTCAACTTGTGGTCCAATAGTATGCATATATGCATAATATAAACAATTATATATGGTTAAAATGGTTGTAAGCATGTCTCAACTGACCCAAACTCACGGGGCACTTTGGGATTTTAAAATGGACGTTAATAATTAGCTTTTCAACGGTTCAACCTTTTTGAATTCTGTTTTCCAAATCCAATACACATAAAAGTAGATTCGTCTCACAATTTACGTATATCTGTTTAAATGGGTTTATTACACAGAATGCATAGGTGCATATGATAATACTGGATGTGCATGCATTCGGTTACGCTCCCAATCCAAAATCCAACCCAATGTTTTAAGCATGAGAGAGCAACGTGCTCCTATACTGCCTTACCAATATATTCTACCAAGAAGTCAAGAAGATTAAAGTAGAATTGGTTCACCTGCTTCCACACAATGAAATCTCATACATTTTGTGACAGTACTGCACTGGGATATATATCTGTATATAGTTACTACAACACTATACTGTACTATAGAAGTCATAAAGCTAAATGGATTCAGTTCACACTCCTTGGAATGGAAATATCAAAATGCATTTGTGTTGTTGAGTGAGACAATAAATATTAAGGAATGGAAGTGAGGACAGGACAAAATCTGATATTTCATTATTCCAAATCTTTTACTATCATTCCTCTGGATACAAGTATTTGTACAATATGAAGCATTGATTTCAAGGATTAAAAAATTATTTCATTATATTTAAGTTTTATTATTTACTTTCGCAATAATAAATTACCCTAACAAAATTCAATGGAGTAACGAACTTGGTACAGGCCTTGCACATGCACTCACTTGAAAATGTCGAAACTGTTCCATGAAATACTAAAATAAACTTTTTAATAAACTAACTCCACTCGTATTACATGTACAAAATATTATATCAGAAAAGTCGGTCCCTCTTAAGATGAGATTTGAGCATCATACTAACGAAGAGTTTAGTTTTCTGATTTCATAGTTTCAGAGATGAATTGGGGAATTGAAGAGCTTTTGACTGAAGAGATTTGATGTGCAGGGAACCAAATGCCAATTAAAGAGTAAGAGAAATGATATCATTAGAACTTTCCTTTTAGTTATCTTGGGAGAGAAGCAATCCTACAATTTTAATGATGATGATGCCATAAAGGAAAATAGAAGCTTTGAGGAATTGGGATTGGGACAGGTAATATGTATATCTACTGAACACTGGAGATCTTTTTATATGAGGGGATATTAGATGCAAAATGGGATGGATGTTTTCAACTGAAATGCACAGTACTTTCAATTGAAAACATTCTAAAAGCTGGCAGGAATCCTAAAAGCTGGCAGGAATCCTAAAAGCTGGCAGGAATCCTAAAAGCTG